>ML208548.1:0-13924 GCA_004369065.1 Pluteus cervinus
ACCTCCAATCAAGAACAGCCATTGCGCCTCAGGCCTCAGGCCGGGTGAACTAGTAACGATCGGACAAACTACGGCCAACTGTGGTTTCTTTCAAACTACTACACACTCTCATTCTAACGCAACGACCACCACCTTTTCAGTTCAAACTCTCAAACTCAACCATGGAAGTCGGTGATGATATCGACCACGTTGTCCACGCTGAAATGGATGAAGCCATCACCAATGACCGTGATCTTATCGTCTATACGCAATACAGTATGCAAGAAGAGTCAAAAGCGTCCCAGTCAAAAGCATAGCCGTACTATGCATCACGGCTCAGCAGTACCCAACACCTCTTCAACGCCGAAGACGACGACGAAGCTCGATCGCGCAGCCGACTCGATCGTGGTTTCTTTCAAACCACAACATTCTCTCGTCCACGGATGACCCAACGACCACCACGCTTGCAGCGTTCAAACTCTCAAACTCCGCCATGAACGTCGACGATAATATCGATCCCGCTGCCCATGCTGAAATGGACGCAGCCGTCCTCCGTGACCTCGCCATCTATTCAAGATACAATGAGGTCCCAGACTCAGACTTGCTCCTCTCCACCATCGTCTTACGCTGCGAGGACAAGGCGGGCAAGATAGATCAGCGTTACGCCAGAAGGGACAACGCCCAACTTCTCCTAGTCGGGAACCCAGATATGGCTAGAGTCCTCAGGGGGGTGTGGTCGTCGAAAGACTTCGAGAGAGTTCGCCAGTTGGGTGAGTCCATTTCTCAAACTTATCCACTCCCTGCAACTCACTGGTTCTTAATAATTAGCGGTTCTTCGCAAGAACGTCCCTCCGCCGCCCAACGATGACGACGAGACGCGGGATAAGGTCGATAGGTTTTTTCGTGAACACGACACAAAGCTTGATGATTACCTCGCTGGTCCGCCCTGGCAAGAGTATTGGGAAGCCCCCAAGGAGGCTGATCCTGAAATTGCGCAATTCATCAAGGACCTCAAGATCCCTCAGGTATCAAACACACCCATGCTTCTTCTTCACGCATTAGGGGGTGCCAAGATTGTTGATCAACGTATCGTTGATAACTTTTTCAACGGCGATTGGAAGTAAGTTCTACTCCTCTGACTGCTCTCCCCGATTTATTTATCGTATTCAGGATCCTCCTCAATACCTCAGGCTCTGGCAAGACTCGGTTGTTGTTCGAAGGTCTGAACAAGCGGTGGGGATTTTACCTCACAACCTTTACGGATAGTGTCATCAACCCGCTGGGATCTTCCGATGTCATGCAGATCATCGAAAACTACATTCCCAAATCTAATGCTTTTACTGAATTCCCGGAGCAGCTCGACGAGCACCTTCGAGACCCTGCAATTCAACGTAATCACCACATCGCAAAACGTTGGATGCACCAAGTCCTTACGGCTCGTCTCCTCATCTTTGAACGATTCTTGCAGAAGGCTTCTCACTCTCCGACACCTATCCACGAACTCCGGAGTCATTGGCTTCTTCTTCAACTCACCCCTCTGAATATTCTCAAGAGCGACGTCTTTTCAGAATTGACAAAGCTTTTGAAGGACGCCAGTGATTCCTATCTTCTGATGCATAACTCTGCAATTCACAAGAAGATCGTTAAGCTTCAATCGGCTTTCGGGTTAGGTGAAGAGTTCTTCTGCGTACTTGACGAGGCGCAAAGGGCCAGTCTGATGCTGGACGAAGCATTTCGGACCGAGGACAAGGCCAAGGCCAAAGAGAAACGTCCGGTTTTGAGTCCGATTACCAAGGCATGGTTAAAGTCCTGCCAATTTTCTATGATCATCTCAGGGAACGGTCTTTCTGTCAAAATTCTCAACGAAATCCCAGTATCGGCCATTTCAAAGCCACTGACATTCAAGCTCACAACAAATACCGGTGCCTTCGACACACCCGAGTCTCAGTGCCAGTATATCGAACGCTATATGCCCCGTTCCATTCTTGACTTGGATTCTGGGAAGGGGTTTCTCATCCGAGCATGGAATTGGGCTCACGGGAGGTGAGTTATCATACATGCTCGCGAGGGTGATCTCCTAAATTGTACCTCAGGCATCGCTTTACCGCGTCCCTGCTTCATCTGCTATTGCTATCGTCATTCAAGTCACCTCACAGGACCCTCAATGCGTTCGTCGAGATGCACTGCAAGTTCTGCCCATCCGACGGTGCACATTTCACGGACGAGGAGCCTGATCTGAGCGAACCTTTGTTCCCATTGCCTCCTTTCGATTTCTCCGAAATTCGCGAGAGTACGTTCTCCATTGCGTTCTCATTTAATCAATTTCTCATATTCTTTGTCAGATAACCTTTCGCTCTTCAGCAGAGTTGTTTACACGTGGCTGCTTCATCGGCAGCCTCTTATTTTCAAAACGAACAACGAGCAGCTCGTGCAACATGGCTTTGCCCGTTTTTCCAAATCTCAAGGGACAGTAGTCGACGAGCCTCTTGTCATCTTGGCCGCCGCGCAAGAGTTTAGCACTCTTCCGAATTCTTCCTTTCAAGATCACGTCAAGCAACACCTTGCGGACGAGGCTGGTATGGGTAACAACTTTGAAGATTTCATCGTCCTTCACCTAACATCTGCATTTGGCGACGGCTGCAAACTACGCGATATCTTCGATTTCGGAGGACCTTCACCACGGGCCAAAGAGTGGGTCGACATCGGCGAGGAGGATGCCGAACTTGTCTCTCTGACTTTCGTTGACGGTTTACCAAAATTCGATCGTTTTCACTTACCTGGTCGCATGGCTGGTACCCAGGTTCTCGGGCACAAGTGTTCATCCGTAGATGAGACGTTGGCATGGCTCGAAAACCCAACGACATTGACATGCTTCCCCGATAAGCTGATGGGTCCTGACGTTATAGCGTTTGCTCGCTTAACCTCTGGGCGAATCATAGCAATTCTCATTCAGAACCAGTGGAGATCCGCCAAGACACTTCCCTCAGACGTGCAACCTTCCGCGGAGTCCTCTGTCGATCCCTCAAAATTCTATGAACGCAAGGTACGCCAAGTTCGCATTGCACATCAAGATAGATTTTGATGTATTTTAGACCCTGTCTGACGAAAATCATGCCCACGCCAAAACGAAGGTTAAAGAGTTCTTCCAAAGTCTGGGTCAAGATCCCGAAGTGCGCATTTTGAGTGTTATTGCGTCGTATCCTGCTCAAGCTCGAGGGGATTGGTCGAACGAGTGTGCGATATTGAATATGGAGAGCTGTGAAGAGATCTTTGACCAGGGGGGCATGCTGCGGGCAGTGGCTCGCTCATTCGGAATTGTCCCTCGTCTCAAGCGAAAGGCAGCTGACGCGGTTGACGAAAGGAGTCTCAAGAAACGAGCCTAGGTGTGGATAGTCATAAGCACCGGTCATGTGTATGTATGTTAAATTCGAGGATCTCCACGTCTACCCAATTGCGTTGGTTGACATCAGCGTCAGATCGATACCATGTCTATAGACCCCGCAGACGTATGGGAGGACTCCAAAGCCGTAATCCAAAATCCTATCCAAGTATAAACAGATGAAAGCCAACTCCTCCCGAACCAAGTGTATAATCGAGAAGAGTCGAAAGTACGTATACGTATATATGTAGTACAATACATCCCAACCACAAAAAAAAAACAGAAAAACATGCAAATACGTGTACTGTATATGTGCCATGCCAATGCGTGCAAGTAAAAAAAAAAGAAAGTACGAATACAATATAAATACAAATGTATATCAAACAGAGCATGTCATGTCCGCGTGTGTGATAATGCCAAAAAAGAAAACGAGAATGAGAGAGAAAGAGACGAAGAGAAAACCAAAATAAAAAAAGGTGGAACCATGACGAACATCTACCTATATGCAAGAAGAACGAGCGAAAGCGTCCTCGTCAAAAAAAATATAGTCAAATCATGCATCACCTTATCACGGCTCAACAGCACCCCAACTCCTCTTCAACCCCGAAGAAGAAGACGAAGACGACGACGAAGCTATCGACCCTCCCGCCAACACCGAAACCGACGACCTCACCGAGGGCATCTGAGGTGACAAACAAAACGGCGAAGACGAAGGTCCCATCGCAGTCGATAGAGGTCTATACAACGACTGACCCTGTGACTGACTCTGACGAGAGTGCGGATGTGGATGCAGATGCGGGTAAGGACGCTGTTGTATCAATGGTGACAGAATCTGCTGCTGCTGCTGCCTCTGAAGCGACAACGACGGAGGGGGCATCAACCCCGCAGCTGCCACCGACGACGGCATCGACAACATAGCCATCTCAGAACCAGAACCAACAACATGTCGTGGTCCATAAGGATACGGTAATGCCGAAGGTAGCCCATATTGAAGACGATCCATAGGCGGAGGAGCGAACATCGAAGGAACACCAAAAGGTCCCCCTGCCTGCTGCTGCTGCTGCTGCTGTTGTTGCGACATCGAAGCAGAATACTCCGCCATCGACATCAACTCACCCGGCCTCTCACCATCTCCAGGTTCACCTCCTCCTCCCATACCCATACCCATATCCATATCCAGAATCGACACCCCGTCCAACGAAGCACCACTAGCCTTCATAGCCTCCACAACCTCCACCTTTCCCTCCAACATCTCAATCTCATCCAACAACCTCTGATTCTCAAGTTTCAATTTCTCAACTTCATATTGCCAACTTGATCCACGGCTAATCATCATCTCTTCAAACACATTACTTGATAGCGGATGTGTAAGCGATGGATTGGGCGTCGGCGTCAGCGTCTGTCCATTCTGAGTGGGCGTCTGCACCGAGCGCTCAGGTGACGCCTCAACCTACATCAAAAAGCAAAAAGGTCAGCAACACCCTCACAAAAAAAAAGTCGAATAATAAAACACTCACATCTCCACAATCCAACAACTTGACCTGATACGCAACAGGAGGCGGTCTAACCGCCACACACTCCCCCTTCACTCTACTCCCCGGAAACTGATAATACTTCTGCACAAGCATCTTCGCCTCCATCTCCACCGCCCGAGACGGTGTAGAATCCTCAGTCCCAGGTTCAACATCCACAAACCCATACGTAGGCGCATACAACACAACCTCCGTCTCAACCACACCCCCATCCTTCTTCTTCAACCCAACCCTCATCTTCGAATATTTCTCCTTCTTCTCCTTCCTCTTCCCATTCCCATCCTCCGGCATCAACTCCGCCAACGAGATCCTCCCGATTTCGTCAACGAGTGCCTTCTTCTTCTCGGTATCATCACCAGCGATGAAGACTCCCACATCTTTGCCGATGATGTCAGAGGCGTCCCAACCGAGTACGTCGTGCACTCCGCTGCCCACGACAAGGAAATCGCCAGTGGGGCTTAGCATTCCCCAAAATTCTCTCTCCACAATCGTCCGTATCGGCCTCGACGGCTCTACCAAGCTCTCACTCTCAACCTGCGAGGGAGAGGAGCTCGCATCACCAGTGCCGCCGCCACCGCCATCACCCTCCTGGCCACCGCCCGGATCAGTCGCCTTCTCCACCCTTTCCTCCTCACCCTTCCCCTTCCCTTTCGTCGTCTCCTTCTCAAATTTCGGCAACACAACCCCTCCCGCTTCAGCAACACTCCTCCATTCCAACCCACCCATAAACTTTGCTCTCCCACTCAAAATAATCGCTTTCCTCCCTTTGCCAGGTTCAACGTGTAACCGTCCCCTACATTCAACCCAAACATAAACACCCGACTTTGTTCTTGCTCTGAACAACAGATCCACGGTCCTAGGGACAGTATGAACTGCCAGCGGGAAGAAACTGAACGATGCAAAATCATTCGCCGAAGAAGACCCAGATGCGTCCACATTTAAGACCGTACCAGGTAAAATTGCCGTCCCAGTCGTCGAGGATTCCTTCAACTCCCGCATAAGCGGTACAACGTCCTCCGGGTGCGCAAAATCCTGAATCTCCTTCCCGACCAACTCCTGGGACTCATATCCAAGAACCCGTCGAACCGACGGCGCAACATAAAGGAATCTACCCTTCAACGAAACCACAAGGAGGAAGTCCGGCATCGCTTCTAGTAGAATGAGGTTAAGCTGATGTCCATGCTCCTGCATAGGTTCGGCCTTCTCGAGCGGGGATAAAGAGGTCGTCAGAGGTGGAATAGCCGTTGACGATGCGGAGGAGGAGGAGGAGGAAGTGGGAGGGAGATTGGCTGCCGTGGATATCGGAATACTCTGAATAAACTTGGGATTTTCCAAAATCTTCTCGAGATCCTTCGAAATGACTGCCGAAGGTATAAAATGCGATCTCCGTTCGCGCAATTGCGTTCCAAGTAAAGTTTGGGTTGTCCTAGACGGATAATCCACCATATAACTCCCATCCTGCAACTTTTGCAGGATCGCGTTCGGTTGTTCGTTGAGATTGACTTGAAAGCCAACGTGATAAACAATCTCGTTACTCCCGTCCTCTGCAGCGACAGGTATGACAGTGACGAGATTGATAAAAGCCTTGCCTCCCTTCTTGTAATTCACAATGCTCGCCTGACACTCCTTGTTCGCCGAAAGATTCTTGTGAAGATGAGCAACCGCCTCAGGAGAGGTAAACCTCCGCGACTCGCCCCTCCTCAACACCCCATCCGGCGACTGCAAAAACCTACAATTCTTCCATCGGATCTCCTTCTCCGTATACCCGGTAAGTTGGCAAAACGTGGGTGAGCAATATATAATTGGATGATCCTCAAGCCGAACATCCACCACAACGAATGAGCACGTCAAATCGACAGGTCCCAACTCGACCTGTGGGTTTGGCCGATTCACGACACGGGCAAGAATGGAGAGGATGTCAAGGCCAGATGCCGAATAAACCGGCAGACCGTGGGGAGAGGGAGCAACGAGACGGGAGATGGGAATGGTGGGTATTTGTGTACCCGGGCTCTGCGCGAGGTCGATAGAAACGGAGGTGGGAGTGGGTTGTGCTACTGGTGGGGGTGTATAATGGATTTGGGCAAGGGCTTCCACCTGGGACTGCTGCTGACGTTGTTGCTGACGTTGCTGTTCCTGAAAGTGAGCCAAAAACTCTGGGTTTACGAATGGCTCCAGATCCTGTGGCGAGGTAGGTCCTCGAGATGAGAATGGGTTCTGAAGCGGAAAGGAGCGCGGCTGGTCCAAGGCAGTGGAGGTCGTCGGGTCATCCTGGAACTGCTGTTGCTTGTTGAGGTGTGCGTATCTGCTGGAAAACGAGATTAAAAACCAAGAGCAACGGACACGGAGTGACGTACGGATCGAAGAACGGAGAATATGTGGCCGAAAGCCAGGGATTGGTGTGATCGTGTAGACCGACGGGCAATAACTCCGCCCCTCCTCCTGGTGCGCCGAGCGTCGGTGCTTCGTGGTACAGGACTGGTTGGATTTCGGGATGGACATAGCCAAACGAAGGGACTTGACCGGCCGGGCGTTGGGGAGCCTGGCGACCAAAGAGGTGATCGGGTTGGTACTGGGGCTCGGGGTGGGCTGGCTGGGGGGGAACCGGGATATTTTGGCGGTTCTGACGATTATCGTCCTTAAGGTAGCGCTCGAAAGGCATTGTTTGTGCGGAGCTGGGATGCTCCTTGCGATGTTGGCACAGAATCGACGGCAAGAAAAGCGTTGTGGAGTTTCGTGTCGGGCAAGCAGCCGTCAACTGCGTCTAACAGCACCAAGCACCCCCGATCCCAGCCCGGCGCACCCCAGTTTTTGCTACTGTACATTACATCATGACAGCCAGATCTGTATTGCAATCGACACTAGAGAATACATCACACTCGCTCAATGAAGCTTCCCGTGTAATCTACAGCGTCTTCCGCAAAATTTCCTCTTCGCCCCCTTTCCCCTATCCACCATCCACTAATCAGGATGGTGTAGTGAATAAGGGGCGGTCGTTCAGCTATACTAATCTCACCCATACAATGCAACGTGAACTGTATTGAATACGAGCACGAGAATACACATGCGACACTCTATGCACGGAGCTGGTTGCGAAGGTTCTTCTCAAGGTTACCTTTGGGCCGAATAAACTGTACATAAGCGCCATCCCTAAGAAAAGGCCGTCAGCACAACGTCCCCCACCAATGACGCACGCAACACTTACTGCAACACCTTCTTCTCCTCCTTGAGCTTCAAATAATCCTCCTTAGCCACATTCGTGAATCCCCACTTCTTGGAGACAATAATCTTCTGGCGACCAGGGAACTTGTATCGTGCGCGACGGAGAGCTTCCATAATGACAGGGGCGTTCGCTTCCTTGCAGCGTATAGACAAAATGATCTGTCCAATGTTGACACGAGCGACAGTACCGTAGGGCTTGCCCCAAGCGCCACGCATACCCGTTTGCAGCCTATCAAAGCGGCAGCACGGGCATCCCGGAGTCAGAACATCCGACCCTTCCAAAATCTAGTAAAAGAACTCACCGATCGGCACCAGCACAAGACAACATCTTATTGATACGAATAACGTGGAATGGATGAACCCGAACCCGCAAATGGAACGAATCCTTTCCAGACGTCTTCGTCACATACTTGTTGGCACAAATACGGGCAGCTTCGAGGGCCTCGCTCGACAGTTGCTCATACTCGTCTGATACCATGTGGCAACAGAACGGGAATTCATCAACCGGTGCACGTTTACGACCCAAGTCGAAGATACGGATCTAATAATACCAAGCTTTTCAATATCCCCCACAAGCGAAAGCGAAACAGAGTGACCCTAGACGAACCTTGGGATCGGGAACACCACGATTATACCGCGATTTAGGGTAAGGCTTGTTCTTGCAGTAGCGGTAGCAACGAGCGGGACGGCGACCCATCTTTCAATTTCGTTTCCTAAAAACGCCCCAAAAGCAAGAACGAACCAGACTCAGTCAGTAATCCCTCCAAAACGCCATCGAAAAGGCCATAAGCTCAAGAAAACGTCATCCACAGTCCAGAGTACCCATCCAGCCTTTCAAACTCGTTCAAACGACTCAAAACTCCTCCAATAGCCTTCCGACATCTCGAACAGCGGTAAGACGGGAAATTACACTCACAGAGGTTCGGGATAAGAGAGGAAGGGGGATTGATGGGCTGCTTGTGTCGCCCGCCGTCTTTTTGTATGACTTACCAATCGCCTGACTAAAGATAGGATGAGTAAGGCTCTCACCAATTCAAGCTCCGATTCGGGTGTTGCCATCGCCGAATGACAGCAAAACAGCGCGGCCATTCTTCGCTGCCGCAAGGTACTGACAGGAACTGACTACAAACTCGAATCGACTGACCAATCCATCCATGGTTGACTCGCTCTCTTCTTGATAGCCTCGAGGTTCGCCGGCTCCGCCATTCCCAGAACAACGAGGGGGTGAACAAGTTGGCCGTCAATGGCGTTCAACACGAGGACCAGAAGGACCTGCAGTTCTTCGAACTGTTTAACCGTTCGGGTTCTCCCAATTTAAACTCACAGGAATATATTCGGGATAACTCGTGTCATCCTCCACCCCCATGTTTTCTAGATCTGCTCCTTCCATATAAACATCGATCTGCCTTGAGGCCCAAGTTGCCGTCGATATCCAACATTCGTTCTGCTGGCAGCTCGGAAGTTTAACCTCTCGTCCGAGGTATCTGGGAGGATACCCACTGATAAACCCGGATCTAACATATTTCAATCTCGATTGGGCTTCCTCGAAACCTTCAAGCATTGACAGGAAATCAAAGGACAATATGGATCCAAACAAGTACGGTATTCCTTTTGAATGCCAATAACCTTCCGCATCTACGCAATGTATCCGCGTTACTATTCAATCGACCTCGACCTTCACCACGGCCTTCCACTGATCCATATCCGAACTCATCCACTCAACACGAAGGGTCCTCGATTAATCCATAAGCCATAATTCGAAGCAATACGCTGAAACCCTCTCGAGATTATCCAGGTTCACAGGCATTCAATCTCATAATCCATCTACCAGAGCAACCTACATGCACACGAACGCCACCACCCATCTACCTAGTAACTTATTCATATAAAATACCCAGCCACTCTCGCCTACCTCAAAAACCTAAACGGTCTTTCCCCTTCCAGACAATCAAAACATCGACCGCACGGTCCGCACCTCACCGCCTTCTCCACCAATCAAATTAACCACCACACCACCACCACTACCTCGATGCGCTCAATACAGCATTGCAAACCGACCCTTTCCTCCGAATGGCGGACATTTCACCACCGATATCGTTATGGTACTTCATATCAATCCGATCGGAACGCACTCCAGGTCCCTTGGACCTCCAAGCATACCGCCACTTCAATAATCGCATCTTCTCCGCAGCGTCATATTAACTTTCATCTCGTTACTCGTACTCAATTCATCTCATCTAGATTCACAACAACCATTCACTTGATCAGATCTCCGTCTCCGCCTTACGGAACGTACGGTACGGTACGTACGCGCCACAATGGGAACTAGCCGCCAATCGCTCAATACAGTCCTTTGGCCTCAGCTGCTTAGCTCTGAGAGTGAACCTGTAACGTGTTCCGTGCTACATCGCCTCCATAATCTAGATTGCTTTACCTGTTGCCTGTCGAATATTATCCGACTCGTGCACCAATAGTGCAAACGCTCCCGCTTGTTGTCGCGGATCTGACATCACCCAAAAACTTACACCGCTCGCCTTCAATGCCTCCGCCCTTAATGCTTCACCTCTCACGCATCAATCTCCCGATTCTCCTCCACCAACCCAAACCTTCCGTTATGTGGGGGTAAGAGCCGCGCAGATCCACAGCAGGAGTAACCATCGTCTCGTATGTACATAAATCACCAAAAATAATCACAATCCAGTCAGACTGACGGGGCAAGAACACTTAATGGCTTGTGGGTTCAGAGCTTCGTTAGAATAACATTTGTACATCAAGTTAGATTACCCTACAATATTGGGAGTATGTAAAAAGAAAATTCGAGAAAAATTCGGAATATACAGTACACTACAGACAACGCGATATCCTCGAGAGTTCAGCCGGGAAAGTAAATACCAAGTCTCTGTCGTTATGCGCGGTGCAAGACCGAGACACGGTCCGAGTTCATTCCGCCTCCCAGATCATGGCTTCTGTTCAGAATTGAAGTCGTCTATCCTGGACTTACAATATCAATGACATACCTTGAATTTTATAGCTCTTCTTCAGAGGTCGTTCGCGTTCCGTGATCCACCAGCCAGGATCCCGGTTAAACCTTGTTTTAAACCAATCACCGACCCTAGACTTGACCTCTCTGGAAATAGGTCTTCCAGAGTTGCTCGTTATCGCGAGAATAACGTCGCCCGGTTGCCCGTGGACATGCTTTGCCGGAATGATGTAACTTCCCAGCCGTCTTGTGAGGTAGTAAGCCACCACAGCATGGGGAAGAAGGTGATCTCCTTCCGCTGAGATAAGTGGCATGCCTTCGACAATCGCAAAATCCGTGATTTCTTGTGGAGTGAAGTTGAGGCCATAGCTAAACTGCGGTGGGTCTAGTCCAATGTTACTTGAGGGGTAGTATTGAGGCGGTAGTGTGGCCCATGGCTCTCCAGCAAGCATTTTTTTCAACGTTAGCGTCTATGCCAGCAAATCGAAAGTCATTATGAAGCGCTGCGGGGTAAATACTACATCAGCAAACGCCCAGATGCTACATCGCATGGCCTGTGAATATGTGAGCAACCTAGCCAGAATAGATGGTTACAAGATATGTAACGCTCTGATAGTCCAACGTGGCAACAAGTAGCAAGGTCAAGAAATTTACCAGTCCCGTAGCACTGAATAATGTCCGCAGCTATCATAACCTGGAATGGAGATCAGGTTAATAACGGTATGAGCTCTCGTAGCAAGAATGGTTGGTCTGTTACCATGTATAGCGAGTGCTCATCGGCTGTTATTTGATCCAGCTGTGGAGCAGGTCCGACTTGCCTGGAGCAAGTGAGGGAGTCTTCCATTTTCTGGGTGGAACCTCGAGAGGTCTGTGCGCATCCGATTCGGCGCTGGGAAACATATAAATTCTTGCTTGACTCTTGTCTTGGTCTTCTCATCGTCTTTCCTCATGTTTCCACTCTGCCCCCGACTGAATCCTTACCCTTGACACTTGATGACAGGTGAGCCACCTCCTCTCGATGGGAATCCTACACCTCAGATGCCTCGCCAACATCAGCGCCGTCGAACAAAGCGACTCACGTGACCTGACATCACACCGTCCGCGATCGCATCATCCCCGACTCCCCACTGCTTTCAAGTTACCTACACATGCACCTGTCGACCCACTTCCATACCCTTTCCTTAAAATCCAAGCTCAACCACCTTCAAACGGGATTCCAACTATCATGACATTAGCCACACCTCGACACGGTGGACATTCTCTCCGACCCCACCCTCAACACCACCATAAGCCGCTGCGACAGGTAGAATAAGACCGAGGATGAGCGAGTTTTTTGACGTAAAGAGTGGATTGGCCGTGATCGGCTGGTTTTTGGTGCAACAATAGGTGAATCCCTGCTCGTCTTCACTAATGGGTCAATTTTGGTCTGCGACGGGATACCGTATGATTATCGGAGTGATCAGCAGGGGATATTGATGTCTGTGGTATCGAGGGATCAGGTGGAATACACTGTAGTTAGTCGGGCTATTTTGTCGTAGGCATTCGGATGTACTGTAACCACTAGCACCATCAATTCAAGTTGTTTGGAAATAATGTATCTAGCAATGCAAGAACCTCGAAGCCTCATTACATGGATATTAAGCTTCAATACATGAGCTACTGGCCATCTACATCTTGCTAAATAGCCCCCGTAGCATGATAGCATCATGTAGCATCACTATCTGGCATTATGCAGTGGCTAGATAGCCGATTTCGCCACCCTATAGATATGGCAGGAAGTCATGTCAGATATATAACGGGACCATTCAATATGAGCTACGAAGCTAGGTAGCACTATTTACACCTCCCTAGCACCATGAGCGTTTGCTGATGTAAACACAGCGAAGACTCGCCTTATTGATTCTCTTGAACTCCTTCAAGTTCTGCTCCGCTTCCTCGGTTAATATTGTGGGACGCTTTCCCTTCCCGCTGGTTGACTTCAATTTCTTGATCAACGGCATTGAAAGTGGGTATGTCTTGGGACTGAGGTGTTCAAGGAGTCCGGAGAGGACTCACGAACCTTTGATCTAATTTCTGTGAGCACAATGCTCACACGGCGTACGTACGAAGGGCCACTCGTTGCCGACCGGTTGCCAAACGTTGGTTGGCTCCTCATGCCAGCCGAGGACTTCCTGCCATGCCATCGATGGTATGGGGTGCTCATTTAATTTTGGAGATAGAATAGATAGAAATAAAATAGCAGGCTTGAGATGCGACGTTTTCAAGAGAGTTGTAACGTCGCGGCATTTGCCGCGCAAAGTAAGTTCGGGCCTTGCCACGCAAAGTCCGGTGAGTTACGACTAGCGAAAAAGACCGACGGTGCCTGCCACCACTTCTCCTCACCTGGATACGATAGCGGATATGGATTCCAACAAGTACGGTATCCCTTTTGAATATTTGAATGCCAATAACCTTCCGCATCTACGCAGTGTATCCGCGTTACTATTCAATCGTCCTCGACCTTCACCACGGCCTTCCACTCGTCCATATCCGAACACATTCACTCAACGTTCAACACGAAGGATCATCGATTAATCGATAAGCCATAATTCGAAGCAATACGTTGAAATTCTCTCGAGATTATGACGGGACAAGAACACTCAAATTTGTGCCTGTGCCAACTTAGATTACCCTACAATACTGGGAGTATATAAAAAGAAAATTCGAGAAAAGTTTGGAATATACAGTACACTACAGACAGCGCGATATCCTCGAGAGTTCAAACGTTCACCTGGGAAAGTAAATATCAAATCTCTGTCGTCATGCGCGTTGCAAGACCGAGACACGGACCGAGTT
>ML208548.1:19979-45960 GCA_004369065.1 Pluteus cervinus
TGGGGTGTTCAAGGAGGTTTCCTGAGTGGTTATGCAGCCAGTTCTGTGGATTTATACCACTTGAATACGTGGGCCAAACGCAGTTGCGTGGTAAGTCGAGTCTGGAGAGGACCGTTGATCTAGTTTCTGTTAGACACGTACGTACGTACGAAGGGCCACTCGTTGCCGACCGGTCGCCTACCATTGGTTGGCTCCTCACGTCCCCAGATGACTTCTTGCTATGCCATCATGGCATGGGGTGCTAATTTTCATTTTGGAGATAAAATCGATAGAAATAAAATAGCGGGCTTGAGATGGACGTTTTCAAGCAAAAGGCTGAAAGTCGTAACGTCGCGGCTGCCGTGCAAGCTGAAGTTCACGCTCACACGTGGAGGCCACGGCCGAGCTCGGGCCGTCGCCACAGGGTTCCCACAGGCTCTAAACTTGTATACGGCAAATTGGGACGTCGAGCATGCCAAGACCCGACAACACATACTTCGACCCAGCCACTTGCACCATGTACACCACACAGAGCTCACGTACTGCTTTAAAAAGCAAACTGCCCCGTCCTACAGATCTGACGCCGATGGAAACCCAGCTTCTGAGAGACCTCTATCATATCAACGAGGTATCTGTGGATTCCATTTTATTGCCTATCGATATCGTTTCCCTCACCACTGTTGAATAGACTCTCACACTGGAAGAGATGAAAGCCAAAGAGCCATACTTCCCCCTACCCAAGCAGTACTATCCTCGACGGAAGCTCCAGCACCAACCACCTATTTTCACTTTTGGCGTCGTATTTAGCCTCCAAGAACTCAAGGAGTATGCTGCCGTGGCTCGAGTTGTCGGTGAGGGCCACATTACTGGCAAGGTGATATACCACTTCAACCAAAAACTCGATATGCCGGAGGGGTACGGCATCTTCATGGATATTGCTTGATTTGCGGACCCAACAAAAGATATCCTCTTCGGGTTTAGGACAAGTTCTCGAGGGGTGTTCCTAAAGACAGGATGAAAGATGCTTGGAACGAGATCTCTTCAGCATTCCCGGACGCTGGTGAGCCACGCTGGTGGATTTCATCGCTGAACCTCGACGAATACTTGGAGGGTACAGACTTTCGGATGCCAGGTATGTTCGATCAATCTCCGAGAATGAAGTGACAGGACCCGATCCACTTGCAGCACATTGGCGCATAGAACCAGTACCGGGAGAAGAAGAGAACCCGGCAGCGTTGCACGATGTGGATTTGCCAGCGGAGTAGTTGCAGAACTACCCCCCTGATGTATTTTTTTTCTATCTTCCGATAATACATATATTGCAATCAACGCAAGTTCGCGTTTCTCTTTGATGTCGAGTACGAGAGTACGATGTGAGAAGGAGGAATTACCAACCGTTTTATGTACGGATATTATAGGTAATTTATGAATGCTGGGTGCGGCTTTGCGACTCTTGCCACCGATCGTCAATGATCTCGACCTGAGCAACCTCGGAAAAGCCAGCACGCAGGCAGCGTACATAGCGGCCCTAACGTGATACGACACATGGGACAACGCTTCTCGGGTTTCCAGATTAGACGTTCTGTCCACTATGTCAAGCCGCCATAGATTTCGTACAAAACAACCAACGTACGACATACCTGGAATCCTAAATGTTTCCTTCTCATCCAACCTCTCAAGGAGTTCGGTGATATACCAGCGAGGCTCCTGATCAAACTTGAACTCAGTCTTGAACCATGCAATAATTCTGTCTACTTCCTCCCGGGGAATATTAGGCCCATAGTTGGTGTATATTGTCAGGACCGTGCCCTCGCTTCCAGTTTTTCCAGAGGTACACATCTCGTCGCGGATGATGCTGCCAACCAGCTCTGTAACATAGACTGAGACCGCCATAGAGAGAGAACACGCGGAAGAAGGGATGATATTCTTCGAAGCCGCGTAATCCGCTAGTTCCTGGTCGGTGAACTTGAAGCCAAAGCTCAATTGGGGCGGTTCGTGTTCAAACAATGCTGCCGGTCTATACTGATACGGTATCCTGGTGTATGGCTCGTTAAAGATCATCGTTTCGAGCGTTAGCGTCTGTTTCACCACATTGAGAATGAAGCCATAATCAAAAGCTGAATACATACACCCTCCAATTAGCAGCTCTTACCTTGTTGATTCTCTTGAACTCTGTCAGGTTACTTT
This sequence comes from Pluteus cervinus, assembly GCA_004369065.1. NCBI lineage: Eukaryota > Fungi > Basidiomycota > Agaricomycetes > Agaricales > Pluteaceae > Pluteus > Pluteus cervinus. The sequence goes on from ML208548.1 coordinate 22,146, forward strand.
GCTCTTCTTCCGTGAGCTCTCTAGGACGCTTGCCTTTCCCGCGAGAAGATTTCATTATCGTGAGCACTGGCATCGGCGTGAAGAGCTTGTGGCGATGTTTGGACTGATATTGGTTTGCGTTCAGGTTCAACCCCGAATTCAAAAATCGACACGACCCATTTCCCGCCAGGCCGGCAGGGTTCCGATTGCGTTGTCGAGTTTGTGTCGAGTTCAAGGTTCGCCCCAGCCGGGCAGGCCCAACTATGTGCCGGCTCTAAGTTGGAGGACTGTGGGGTCAAAACAATTATTATAGGAAACGATAACAAGCCTTCTAAGAAACGATACATAAGCGGCCTATACAACCCAAGACCCAAAGTCTACATCACCTCACCGTCAGATCACCAGCTCGTAATATCCACCTCCGCCTCCCCAAACACACTTGTCTTCTTAATCTCAAACCCACCACCCTCCTCTCCTTCCTTACCTCCCCCCCCTCCTCTCCTACCATCCCCTTCATACACCTCCGGAAACTCCCTTTGCAAAACCCTCATAACCTCCCCATTAATCGCCTCAAACTCCAACAAAAACCCATCATGTCCATCCACACTCGGTATAACCACCAACTCCGCCTCAGGTATATACTCCGCGATCTCCTCTTGCTCCGTAGTCGTAAACAACCCATCCGTGGCAATACTAATCACCAACGCTCTCGGTGGTTCCAAGCCCAAAACGTAGCCTAATGCCCCACCGTCTTCATCATCACCCAAATGCGCAGAGGGCGTCAACTGCTGAGTCGATTCGTATGGCGCCAACATACCGCGATCCGAGCTTTGAACAGGGCGATCCCCCTCCAATCCAAGCCCAGCAAGATATAGATGGTCTCTTCCCCTAGCCAAATCATGCGTATCCATCTTCCTCGTGATATGAATATAACAATTCGCATCGAATCGTGCCGTGAATTTATCCCCTTGATAACGAAGATACGACTGCGCCGAAAATATCGGGGGTTTAGGAGGTGGAACGCTTATATGCGCCGACGTCCGCGTTCCTCTAACATCTGTCCCAACACTCACCCCCTTCCCTTCTCCTGACGTAGGCATGGAAGTGTCACTGACAGATACTATTGACAAGAGAAGTTTCATCAGTATTTATGCGGGGTGGCGGCTGCCAACTATACGTGATGATGACGAACCTGTCGCTACAACTTCTAGAAGACCATGTGTCGGAGAAGGTGTCGTCTTCTGCCGAAGAGAAGAAGCGTTCCTATGTCCTTCATTATGAACCACAAACGCTTCATGTGCAGTTGATTTCGGTGTACTCGGCGGTGTAAGGAGTACCTCCTCAGTCGTCCCCTGAACTAATTTCTGCATCGGCTGCTGCTGACTCTTCTTGTCAACCTGTGATTTCCTCCCGAACCTCTTCTCAAATGAATCCCGGGACCGATAAGTCAAAAGTGCACTCATCCGAGCTGCTGCAAGACCAACGGCGGGTTGAGCTTGATAATACCCGTCGTTATAAGTAGGATCGCTGTATATGCTTTGTCTCTGTGCTTCACCCCAGCTGATACACCACGCAGAGTGCCTTGCTGAAGTGGCTAGAGGGACGATATACTTGACGTATCCTGGTGGCGTACATAGCGGCCATTCGAGTACGGCCATACCACCCATAGACCCTCCAATCACGACAGAAACGGATTGGACGCCAAGATGATCTAGCACGAGCTTATGCAGCCTAGAAGTGGAAGTAAATTAACGGCTATAACACGTAAAAGAACCTGATAAGGAGTAGAAAGACTCGACGGAAGGAAAGCAACTCAAGAGAAGGTGGCTGAAGACTCACCGCACGTCATCTCGAATAGTCGTAGGTGGAAACTCTGGTCCATATTGCTTCCCCATTTCTGGATCAACCGTAACAGGAGAAGCAGTCCCATACGGCGAACCCAACACATTCGCACAAAAGATAAACCAACGACTAGGGTCAAACGCCTTCCCTCGTCCAATCAAAGGACCCCACCTATTAAGAGAAAGTAAATGCCTCACATACCGTAGTAGACAACAAGAGAGGACCCACCAATCCTCCACATCCGCACTCCCAGTAAATGCATGGCATATAATCATGACATTATCCTTATTCTCATTCAACGATCCCCAAGTTTTATACGCAACCGGTACCTTCTTCAACGTCATTCCACATTCAAGCGTGAACTTTTCAGCGACATGTATGGATTGGTCGATCAAAGCTGAAAAGGAGCTCGATGGTGGTTGTGGCATAGTGGTGTCGTCGTTGTGGATAATGGTCTACGAAGCAAGTGGTGATAGGGGGAGAGTGACGTCCAATGTACTAGAGGGCACCAAGGTGGCTCGTATCTATACTCTAACTAGAGACCTTCCCTGTAGGTTATCCATCAAGAGGAGAAGTCATCGAACGGGCCACTTACGATGCTTAGACCTTGCACGTTCACCGTATGGCTCGAGGATGAGGGGTCCAGTGCCCTCGTGGGTGCCAGCTCTCTGCGAACCCGAGTATGCGCCAGCAGGAGGTGTCAAGCTTGTGTCGCTATTTCTGGGCTTGTCCAAACGGAACGCGTTGATCGATGCACTGGAGAAAATCTCAAAATTCCAACTTTGGTCGGCTGTCACCTAATTATAATTAGATAAGATAAGATCTTTATCTAGCGCAACAACCACGCGTACGACGCGACTGATCGTGCGGGCTTCCGCGACGCACAATTCAGCTTCGAGGCGTTAATTCTTACCGTAACGGCACAAATTTAAATCGTTGCATAAAACTACATGACTTCGTACTGTTCACTAACAGGAGAGGGCATAATTTTATGACTTCCGAGGTTCACTAGCGCTCAGCGCCGCTCACTCCTTGTCGTCGTCGTCGTCATACATTTCGACATCTATATACAAATGAAGGTTTGAGTGAGTGCACGAAACGACGAATAAAACTCTGCACTCACTGAGAAGCCGATAGTCCTCCTCCAATTTGGTATTCTTGTCTGAAATCCACCACATCGGACGTTTCCCTAGCTTAGTAAAATAATGTTTAATCTCTTCCATTTGACCCCTAGGTACTCCGGAAGTGTAGTTCGTTCTCAACTTGAAGATGATCCAAGGCTCCTTGTGAATGGACGTCCCTCGTTTGGTATAGAGGAAATCAAGATCGATTCCTTGACCTGGAGGTAGTTCGAACTTCTTGTTGAGATGAAGAACAACCCTTTCGCCCCAATTGGTGATAAACTCTTTTGGTCCGAAAGCACCATCAGCCTCTCCAAACTGTACGATTTCCGCATATGTATAAGCAGGCCCGAATGCGAAAATCGGTGGTCGATGTGGGATCACCGTTCCGGGCCAGTATGCATCTGGGAGCTCTTCGTAGGGCTCTCCAGCAATCATATCTTTGGCCAATAGTATCTACCTGACCATTTCAGAGTTAGTCTAACATACCACCAGCTACAGCAGGATACGGACCTTATTCACCTCGTCAACCGCCTTTCTTGACACCCACCACTCTTCTGAGTCTGAAGCTCCGTCGTCATCATTGACTGGAGTCGAGAGGGAAAGCGTTTCTGGAGTGCTGGATGTCGCAATCATCCGACAACGAATCAGATGCAGTGGGTTGCAGTTTATGGAGGGCCATGTTGGCTTTCCAGTTTCAACTTTTCGGTTTCAGGGCAGACAAAGGGAAGCAGACGGCCCGGCCCGACCCTGGCGTTCATGCACATGATCAGCACTTCAACTCGTGGGACAATAGTCAGAGAAAGAATCTCTCATGGAGACTCCATAGTCTCCATTTCGCTCGAGAACTTCTCGTTGGGATACGGCCTCTTTTGCCTTGGAGGGCACTCGAATATGAAGCCGCAACCCACCCATGCAGCTCGTGGTGGTCTACTCCTTCGGAGATGATGCCTAGTGCTGCGAGGTCGAAGAGAAGACGTCTAATAGTGATATAGATCCATGCGGACGCGAAGAGAAGGTCGTGGTTGGAAGGAAACAAAGGCATGGGGCGGTATGGGATACTTTGAGAGTGGAAGATGGGTGTCCCATGAGAGTAGCGCCCGACAAAGGGAGTGCGAAAGGAAAGCACGGGATGTTGGGTCGCCAATGTAGCCTCTGTCAGTTGCTAGTAGGAGGATCTGCCAATTTTAGACGCTGATATTCGAATCGATGGGCGTAGGCTTGCAATTGCAACGAATGAACAGTACCCTGACTAATGTAGGCTCCCCGACGGACAGTTAGAGACGGTAACGCCGCGAATGTTGCGCGAATATCAGCGGGTTTGCAGAAGATGAAAAGTAATCTGGGTATCATGACATCGCCGCCCAAAACACGACGAAAGACCAGATCGATTGCGCATGCGTGCTGCTGTACCGCTATCTCAGTCGGTATGCACTGTCTCTTGCCAAGCAAGGTCCTTAGGAGCGGGTAGAGTACAGCATGGCGGCACACAACGGCCTTCGCCACATAGCATAAGCCTGTTTCACCTACGAGTTGCGGTGTTGGCATCAGTCAATATTCAATGTTCAGTCGTGAGACTGTGAGTTCACGAGCGTGGCCATCTGCTTCAAACGTATAACATCCTGTTTTGTGGTGTCAACAGAATAATACAAGTGAAGGGACATATGTAGAAAAGTAGAACCACCGTTCCCAACAATCTCCATGCTCTAATCATTCTTCTGCTCGAAATCATCACAAGCGCTTACCAAGGCGTCTGCGTGACAACTTTCGGCACGTTTCTTCACTAGAGGCCAAATTTCGGGTATTAGAAGCCATGTAAAGTGTTCGTGGAGAGGCACTACATACCTGAGGCATAGGTGTGAAGCTCGAGGAGTTGGAACGTGTCCACAATCGTACGACCTATCTCTTCTTTGAAAGTATCCATCCCCAATTGGTCTGCGAGCTCAAGCAGACTCAGGAATTCGTCCAAGAGGTCAGCGCGCGATGCTTCGTCGTCAATGACGAGTTCTCTCGGAATCGTGATATTCCCGGCATAGATGAACTCTGAAGCACTATTAGCTCGAAGTACGGATAGTAGAGGACTCAGATCATACCAAGGAAAACATATGCACCGACAAATGTTCCTGGAAACGGATAAGAATTGTTACCAGTTTTTCTCCAATTGATTGGGGCTCCTCGAAGGCAAGAAGCGGCCAAGAATGAGGTATGACAACTCAAGCGTTGCGTGTAGGTGTCCTCCGAGCGATTGCCTTTTGTAGGTACCAAATACACATCGGTGTGAGTCCCAGCGAGTCGCATTTTGTTGAACACATCTCGGAGGCTGTCTTGGGCGTCACTGGGGCTCTTGGGTAGGTATTCTGCTCTCTGCGTTTCTTTGACACCTCCTGCTCGTAATGCGGCCTCATACTGCTTGAGGAATTTGCGCACGGAGCATGTACCATTAGAGTCCCATGTGACACCTAACATGAGTTGCCGCGCAGAGCGCCAACACTGTGACCAATCATCGGCCCGGGAACGAGGATCATCAACATTGAGGAAAATGGGAACGTCTTCGTAACGGGAGAGAGACCCCTGTGCTTCGAGTTGATGTTCTTTCAGCCATTGATACGTGGCCTCCAAGTCCTCGATCAAGGAAGCGTCCCCAGGATGATCTGGTGCAATGCGAGTGGCAAGAAAGTGAAGATGTTTGACCTACAACAACATTTAAATGAGGCAGCACTTTGAGAATAAGTGGAGAGGGGACATACGACGTCAGAAGCATCTGGGACACCGAATTGGGGATTCACCGATAGGAGGTTCGAAGTCTTAGGATCCGTTGGGATCAGTGCTCGTTGTGTCCAAGCAATACGTTCGTACTGTCGGGAAACAATGCGAGAGGGTGACACGACGTCTGGGAGCGGGTTTTGGCTAAGGTATGTTTGAACATCGTAATTTGCATGGCGACAGCGGCTATCTGCACGAGGGATGAACTGGATATCATCGAATCTCGCCCATGTTGCAGAATTTGTCATCACCTGGCTAGGGAGGTGTTTGGTAAAAGCCTTGTAGATCAACCTAGCCCGATCTCGGGATTCCTTGGTTGGGAGACTGTCTAGGTCATCATGCAGTACTTGTGCGCAGGTGAGGACAGTTTCTGTATTGACTTTGTTCTGGAGATACGAAGAAACCGATGATGGAAGTTGGTTGCGGATCAGTGGATGGATGAATTTGGCTTTTTCTTGTGGTCCTCGAAATACTCTAGCGAACAGCTCAACGTTGATATCATATAGCTCATGAGCGGGTCGCATAATACAATCCCCATCTGGAACCTTAAATTTTAATGCAGGAGCTGAGGAGGGAGTGATGAGAAGTCGGAGAAAATCAGCATAGGAGGCGAGATGATGGTAAGGGATGCGACCTCCAGGAAAGTCAAGAAGATTTAAGATTTGGCCTGCCTTTAGACGTTTTTTGTCAGAGTAGTGTGCTATTTGGTCCTGGTTGCTCAGCAAACGTCGAGTGTATTGCTTGACAATTTCGTGGTTGTGTGGTATCGCCCAGGGAAGGAGTGAGATGTCGCCGAGAGGATGTAAAGAGATGTGGTTGTGCAAACACGCTTCCCAGATAGGCAAACGCTGAATGACATCCAACATTGCGCGGTCAGATCTCATCGCGGGTTTGAGATTCTCTCGAATCCATTCAGCGAGCTGATCAAAACAGGGAACTTCGCAAATGCTGGGATTTAGTTTCATGGCCTCGTCCAGACACTTCAACAAGGTGATGATTGAAAATGTTTCTTCACATAAGAGATCTTGGAGGATCAAAGGCACCTTGAACCGAACCATAGATATGTTGAGTGTCGAGAGTACATTGTGGATGTCAGCCTTTGGAAATGAATAGGAAGGAAGGACTGTCCCATCTCTACAGGCATGAAGCGACACTTGATGGTGGTCCTGATAAGTCGGGACAATGGGAAAGTCTGCGAGTTGATCCCAAGTCGGTCGCTTGGGGAAGGATAGGAACACAGCCCAGAAATCTTGAATCCATTGGGTAATTTCAGGGGAGTGGATCGTTGCAGGCGACGCTGGTACTTTCTCCAGAAGTAAGGCGCATACGTCCTCGTCGGAGAATTCTCTGACCCCAGAGTCGGGGTCTGCCAAAAGCAACTCCATGGACTTCTTGTGGCTGTGGTTATCAAGAACACGGGATGGTGAAATCCATTTCGTCAGGTTATTAAATGGGCTTAAAATGTGGTAGATAGGCCCAGCAGAGCTCCGCGAACGAAGAGTCCCGTCGGCCACCATCAGTAGAGGTAGACTGGATGTATCAACTTTTCCACTGAGCAGATAGGCAAGGAGGTCATCGATGTGGACGGAGGAAATGGTTTTTGACATGAACAAGCCCCGAATCTGATTTTGGTGTCGATGTAGAACTTCAGCGAGTAAATTCGGGGTGATGATAGAAGGATGATCCGTAAAAGCGTGACATAATCGTTGAGGTGGTATCACAACACTGTCTCCCTCAAAGCGTTGCAGGATAGATTGAACGGAATGGGGAGCTTCGAGGAGATATTTTGCGTCGATTGGAGCAAGCCACCTGCCTGAAAGTGACTGGTGAATGATCGGCAATGATGTCGGTAATTGATTGTAGAAGCTCTGAGAAACGAGGCGGCTGACGACATCGGAAGATTCGGAACCCACAGGCCAGTGCTCCCAGAGATCATCTGTTAGAGGTTGGAGGGCTTCGAGGCTGGGTAGATAGTGCTTTGACACCAACTCCTGCAACACCCAAGTGTTATATTCTGTTGGGAGTGTGGTACCACCGGTGGCATCACGAGAATCGAAGTGAATGTGCCGACGGCTTGAAGGAATTGCAAACGGTGCTTGGAGGTGGAATGGAAGCCCGATAGCTTGGGGTAGCCGCAAGGTTGAGAATAGGTAGAAGTCGGAGTATGTAAAGAGTGGGGATGCAGTTTGGATGATGATTGGGTCATCAGGTTGGCGGATTTTCAGGTCCCATAGAATGGGCTGAAATCGGACTGGCGCGCACGAGCTAGGATATGTGGAAGTGGTAATAATCCAGTGTTCTGAAGCGGCAGGTTTACCATACAGATTGAGAGATAGCTTCAAATCTGTTACGGTATGCTCTGGCCGCTGGGAGACTTCACGTCCAAGAACACGTCCACACCACCAATATCCAACCTTCAAATTCAATGCTTCGGATCGGTGGGAAATATGTCCCGCCCTGAGCTGAACCATCCGCGTGAAGAAAAAGCCATCTCGACCAAGACCTTGATAACCTTGAAGTAGTCCGCACCAGTCGCTGAGACTTCGATCTGTGGGGAGCCTGCACGGAATACCCACTGGTAGGGGCAGGCGGAAAAGAGTCTGTATGAACAAAGTTAGATGGGCTTGGGAATGGGGGCTAACGGCACTTACACCTTGAAACTCATCTATCGGCCCTGTGAGAGGGATGTCGAAAAGGCCACGAAATGGTTCCAATTGATCCGGGTATCGACTGATATTACCCATGAGCTGGAGAGGATGGGTACATATACATAGTGGACGTACCTTGAGAACGTCGACAATTTCCTGAAGAGAACGGTTCTCTTGTTCCCTTTCTTCAGCGGCAGAACGTTTCCGCTTGGGTCAAGTATCATGACGTATTTGCCCGAAATTATCATGGGGAGCTGGATACATAATTAAACACTGATATTCCGAGAAGAAAGAAAGGGCTCACATCTGTGAAATGGAATATTGAGAGTGCCCCAAGGCCATATTTCCCAATCGCATCCGGTCTTTCTCTCTTAGTTCCTCGGCCAATATGACGTATACCCTCGAAATCTGCTGTAGTGAACAATTCGTCATTGTATAAGACGACAGCAGGGACTTGCTGAAATCGCTTCATGTCTGGGGAGATGATGCTTTCACTTGGGAAAGTGGACCGCTCGTCGAGTAGAATCGAGAGCTTTGTGGCCCCCGCATCTGAGGCGTTTGCAACGAACTCGTTGAATGCGTGTTTGATGTCGTAATCATTCAAAACATTCTTGATCCTATCGACGAGCGTCTCACCCATCCCCTCGTCGTCTTCGTCCTTATCTTCGCCCTCATCTTCGTCCTCATCCTGATCAAGTTCTAGGGCGCTGAGGAGTGGTATTTTTAGCTTCTTGGCGAGAGCGGACGAAATGGACGGGTGGACGGGGTAGACAACAACGTCGTGTGACGATACCGCACGGTTGCGTAGGTCGTCGTAGTAAGTTTGCCTGTGAGGCCACCAGAGACCATCCCGACCAGGGAGTAGAAGATTTGCGGTAGATGCGCTGAGATCATGTCGGGAGAGTTCCTCGAGAATTCGGATGATCCATTTGCTGTCCTCGCCCGACAGTTCCGTCGTTGTGTAACCCTGATAGTCGTCCAATAGAGCTTCGAGGGTGGGGCTACGAATCCGTCAATAATGTTATACCCACAGGATAACAACATACACACCAGTCTTTGCAGCCCATCTTTTTCAGGAAGTCAATACGACCTGAGAGAGAATGATGAATTTGGTGGAATTTGCCCCCAAGGAAATCCGCTGAGAGCATGGCATGCCGAACGTCAAGAAGCTTCCCTGAATGACTGGGAATCCATTCACGATTGTTCACGATGTCATGGAGGCGCTCGAGGTCCACCGACAGGCTATTTCTATCAAACCGGTCAGAGAGCTCCTTGATAATGACCTTGACACGCTTGAGCTTCTGCGCGTCCTCTACCAGTCCTAGCGACCTCTCCAACTGTAACAACACGGTGGGTGTTGGTAGTTCTGTGTCCCATCCCAGCGCTTTTCGGAGCTTTGTACTCTTGAGCTGGAATGGTAATATGTCGAAGCAGAGGTCGAACAAGGAGGAATTAGTGGCGCTATCACGGCATTGGTTGGGACTGGTCAGCAACTTTGAACCAGGACGACGCGGAAGCCACGAGGCCGCTCTATTTTCTTTGACGACGTCGGTAAACGAGGGATCCCATGATTGATCAAGGAGTTGCAGGAGAACAATAGCTTTGAGAACGGATTCCGTCGTAGGTCCTAAGTCGAAGATGTACTTGATCCTCTCAGCAACCCTCTCTGGTGTAAGAGATGAAGCGAGGAGCCCGTGAGCTTGCAAGAATTGAAGCCTCTTTGTCCCAACACGAAAAGCTTCTGTTGGCGTAAATCCTTCATTCAGATAGAGGTTGTGAAGAGAAGAGGAGGGGTCGACGACTTGCGATGGAGGTAGACACTTGGAACCAACCGACACGAAGGGGAACGATATAAATTTGGACTGGTGAGATTCAGAAAGGTCCGAGAATCGAGCAATTATGCGGTCGATATAGGCCTCTTGGGAGTCTGGAGGTTGTTCTGTCCAGTTGTCTATTGCTAACTGAAGGATAGCAGGTTCGCCCCTGGTTTGTGCACGTGCGTTGGGCTCGAGGAGTCGAGAAAGGGTAATGTTGCGCGAAGAGAGGACGAAGGTGCATGGGGATGGTAAAACAGGGACAGGAAATTGACACGTTCCCGAGATAAACTGGACATCCCCAACTATCGAGTCGAGATGAACCCCTGAAATCCCGCCCGTCCACGTTGGAAAGATCTTCAGGCCTTTGAAAATTGACAACTGTAAGGGTGAAAGCTTGATTTGTTGTGAAGAGCTGTTCGAGAGTCGGGTCAGGTAGTTTGAGGTTGCGTCCCAATCTTTAGATTCCAGGCTATCCAGCTTCTTGGTGTTGATTAGGTCAATCAGGAATGGAAAATCTGTGCGGCAATAGTTTGCAATGCGAGGGTTGGACGGAGATATTGACATATGAAGGGGATGAACATCAAGCTTGATTAATGCTTGGGATGCACCGTCGTCCATGTTTTGAAGGGAGAGAATTTGCCGATCGACTCTCCGAATGGACTTGGAGTTCGTTGGAATTAACTGAAGCTTTTGGAACTGTTGAAGCTGTTTCGCATCGATGTCCGTTGGCAAGTCCACATTGTTCCAGAATTGAACAAGCCAGTCAATATGTTCATCAGAAACTCCATCCACTTGGACCCCCGCGAACTCCCAATCGTCAACAGCCTGCTCGAGATAAGAGATAATATCACCAGCGCTGCGTATCCTGAGTGAAAGCATAAGATCGCCTGTGTAGTTGGCGAGGATAGGGCGAACGGATGTAGGCAATGTAGACAGGGTGACCATTTGTTGTTCAAATTGGCCGAAAAGTTTCTCCTCCATAGGAGTGGCAGGGATGACGAAGATTTTGGATTCCGGCGTACAATTGCTTATGCTCACTCGGACGCCATTGACAATGGGCAATAGCGGCAAACCGATGAGATTCTTCAGTCTTGTTGAATCAGATGTGTCGGATAGTGCGTATTCAAGTAACATGTCCTTCTCGTCGGCTGAACATTTTGAGAGGTTTCCTGGATGAGACTGGTGGAGAGATCAATATAAAAACTACGACGATAAGAATAACACAGACCTTCAACGCACCGCTAGCGGTTTTAGGACTCAACGTTGTATATCTGAGTTGCTCCTCCAGGATGGGAAGTAGCTCGACAGGAGGTTCGACAATGGGTAAACCAACGCGAACAAGAAGCTCTATCAGGGTAGCTTCGAGTTTTGGAGAATAAAAAAGTGCGTCCTGAAAAGGGACATAGGATGACGGGGTTTTGTTGTCGCTGGATAACACCGGGAAAACGCGAAGGTGCTTGTCGACGACAATCTTGAGCAGATTGGGAAGTATAGTGCTCGAGTACGTAGATGGGTCAGGAATGAAGGGCGGCCATGCTCTCATGAGAGATGGGTAGTCTTCTTTAATAAGGACTCGCAACATCTTTGCCCAAGCCTCAGGTGCGAGAGTATCGAATATCATACGGTTCCAGTGGACTAGTAACCTTAACAAAAAATGAGTGAAACAGTATCGCGAGCAATCAACAATGGAGGTCGTACCCTTCGCGGTGCTGCTTGCTCGCATTATCGTCATTATTTTTCAGATGTTGACGATCAGATGTTAGGGCAAACGTTCCGTGCAAGCACAACGGAAGTCCCAGACGAATGGGTAATGGGAGGAGCGTGAATAGAGGACAATCGACTCCAAGAGAATCTAGTGGGATGGCCAACCCGACATGTGGTCTCAACTTTTCCTTCCGAAGGGCATCGTTGAGTTCGTCAAGGGAGTATTCGAGACGAGGAAGTAATATTTCACAAGCCTCATTTCTCCCAATGAGGTGGTGTATGATCCTCCAGTCTCGTGTTTGAGGCTGGCCGTCAAGGCCCTGAAAGATGGTCTGGCACTGGAAAGATCGCTGGCCAGCACTTAAATCAGATCGGAGCGACCCTTCTGCTCCGCTGATTTCCATGCGTCCAATAACTTTGACCGTTCCGCTGAGTTCAATCTCCCGCAGCTCCACCGATCTGATGTGCTTCAAGAATAGAAGGGTGATCCCTAGTTCCCCATTGACAAGATTGGTAAATAGTGAACGGATATCATCCACTGAAAAGGCGGTCGATCGGATTTGACTCTTCTCGGCTTGATCCTGAGTCCGCAATGGAAGGCGAATGGCGGTCCCGTTGTATGCTTCCTGAGGTGTAGCTTCAGCAGCTTGAAAAGCGGTAATGTGGTCTGCGTAAGCCACCGCTTCTGTGACCGTGTTGATGTAAAGTCCTCCGGCCAGAAGGCCTTGAAAAGCTTCGTGTGGATCAAAAATACGAAGTCGATCCCCAGACAGGACATGAGGATTGTCTGTGAGCTGGCAACAAGTGAAAACAGACACCGAAAATGATATAATTGTGCTTACATGGTAGCAGGCGCGGAAACCTAAGCCGTATTTTCCGGTTTTCCTGCGGTCGATATTACTTAGTGGGATAGTCTTAAAAACAGAATCAAGCTTACGTTTCATCTGTTGCTTTGTTCGAGCCATGAATAGTTCCCAACGCCTCCCAATCACTCTCAGAAAATAGCGTATCATTGATCGCAAGTAGCGCGGGACCCTGGCATTCCTTGAGGGCGGGGTCTGCAACATGTTCCTTTGGGTGATCTCGTGGATCAAGAATAAAAATCTATACGAAGGATCAGCACCAATGCGAAGAGAGTAATCAAGCAAACGCGCCTGTTTTGTTGCTTTTGCATCGTCGGAATTCTGTAAGAACTCTCGAAGGATGGCACCACCTAACGGATAGCCATCTAAGATCGACTTAATTTGCTGTGGAAGATTCGATCGTTCGCGTGCGCTGACCACCATTGCGCAAAGTGAACGAAGATAGAGCAAGAAATGCTATGGAAAGTGTGTTGAACCAGTGTTGAAATTGGCAAGGGTGATGACGGTACAGAGCGTTCACAGCATCTGACGTGTCCCTACATAAAAGAGACATGGGCGCCTCGAGACACGAGGTGGACAAAGACGCCCAAAACCACGAAAGAAAAAATACGAGCGTTTGACGAGTCGAAGTGACAAAAGGTAAGGAAGCAGAGGCACCGGCCGGGCCGGGCCCATTTACTGCCGTATGACATCATTTTCAGGAAACATTTTTTAGTCACTGTGACTTTGTTGCAACGCCAATGTTCCTCCTCCTATCCAGACAGAGTCAGTCTTCCCCTGTGTGCTACCCTTTGACCTTGCCTAAGAGCATATCCCAAAGCCAAAGCCGATTCTCAAGTCCTCGACCATAACCCCCAAAACTACGCAACTCGCTTGAGCAGCGCGAGTTCGCATGCGCCGTATGCAACCTCGCCGCACCAACAACGACTTCAAGCCAAAAGTGGGTCACGCTACGGCCGGCGAGAACGAAGACTTCTGCACTGTACACAAAAGCACCGAACACCTTCGCGTCCACTTCCCCGCCTTCGTGAAGATGGTGCAGGAGGCGACCTCTGATGACACCGCTATCGAGGCTACTCTGTCCACCGAACAGTTCAGTCAGATCGTACCATTCATCTCGGACGACAGGAGGTACGTCTGGTGGCTAGCTTCTTCGTCTTATACATACCGAATAACCTATCCTCTTTCAAGACACTCATACACTTCGAGCGATGGCTTGTTCAAAATGAACAATTACCCCCCTTTCCCCAGCGGAGCCATACGCACTCCTCTGGAACGTGCACTTACATCTGCCATATCCAACCACGGGGGCAACATCAATAATTTTTCGTTTCTCGGAAGTTCTTTAGTCACTGGGTTTACCGGAATCCATGCAACAGGGAAAAAAGAAGGCGATTTGTGCATCTACAAGAAAACGAAGGCTCACAGCTGTGAAGGTGTTCACGCGGAGAACAACACGTTCCCAATTCTCGTCCTAGAGATCGGGTTCTCGGAGAATTTCGACGAATTGCGTACCGATGCCGCCCAATGGCTTGACGGCTCAAACCGATCCGTCAAAGCAGTCATCCTCGTCAAGATCCATGAATCGACTGACAGGGTCCACCCTCTGGTCTTACGCGCGGACGGAGAATTTGTCAAGACCCCCACTATCCACTATTATCGCCCTCGGTTGTCAGAGAATGACCAGTCCGAACTCCATCCCTTGTCCTCGGTAACATACAAAGACTACAGGATTACCGGTGAACTTCGAGTTGATGTGGAAGTCTGGCGACCCCCCAGCTCCGAGTAAGTGAGCCGTGGCGACTTTGGTCTCGAGCTTTCTTCTAAGAGGACTCTAGCTCACTCGAGTCCTCAATTCAACAACGACGGTGCCTACTTTAATCTCCGTTTATCCGATTTCGACCTTGTACCAGAAGGGGGAGAGGACGGCGAGTTGCGCGTGGAGATAGGTCGTTGGGGGTTATTGAGATTCCTGAGGACTTCCCTGGGTCAGCTAGCTACTTTTCGCGCTGCTGACGCGAAAGTGGAAGCTTTGAAGAAGAGAGACGGTATGTCCCCAGTTCAGTCCATTGTAGCCGTATCCCATCGGTACGGTCTTATAGATGACTTTGAACTCCTCATGGATGGCGACATAGAGCAGTGCAGCGCACTCCAGTTGGTCATGCGTACGATTACGATGATCGAAATTGACAGATCATTAGCTGGAAAATCATGCAACTGTAACGCCACTCAGTGCGGCACCCAACAGTGTGGGTGCAAACGCATGCAAACGGTCTGTGCACCGAGTTGCCATCCTGCACTGCAGCAATGCAAGAATCTGTAATTGGAGCTTGAAACCGGAGCGACCAGTCGTGACCATTCACGAATTAAATAGTTACTCCATATCATTATTAGTATCAATATCATCCTCGCATGTCAAATACGAAGCATATATGCAGTCTACTGAATATGCACCAATTTTTACATACTTACTGTACCTCCCCGAATACTAGCTCGAGACTTGGAAAGAATGGCTCAGCGATAAATCACTCCTCTTTGTAAGATATATCAATAATTGCAAATGGGGGGGAAAATGCAAGTGGATCCAGATCTATATTACGAATGTTTGAACGAAAGAGAGAGAGACAGGTATAACAGAAATGCATAATTATACATACAACGTCCATAACCATAACCAACAACCCAAATGCACACACCAAAACACACCCACCAGCGTCAGCTATCAAGCCTTCCCAAGGCCAAGAACCCTCTTCGCCTCCTCCATCGCCTTCCTCCCCGCCACCACACTAGGTCTCGTCGATTCCACCGACCCAGACGGCGTCAATATCGACGGTGACGAACTCGAGTTTGAAGTCCGATGATTCGACGACCTCGACGATGACGAACCCTCCCCAACAGCCAAATTCGACCCAAACGAAGTCGGAGGAGGCATAAGCACACCATCCGAAACCGAATTCGATACAACTCCCCCAGCACCATTCCTCTTCCCAACAGCATTCATAGCCGCAACAGCTCTCAACGCTTTACTCGCTCCACCACTCATCCTCTTCTTCGCCGCCACTCCAACCTGTAACGCCTTAATCGTACCCCCACCCGAAGACAATGACGATGACGATGACGACGTTCGCTGTGTAGCGCCCACAGGAGCAGCACGTTCAACCCTCTTCAAAAACGGGCTAGGCAAATTCTCTTCATCAGCAAGGTCGTATTCCGGTGACGGATGCGATCTTGGTATAGGTAACGCCATAGCTTTACCCGTTGCAGAACCAGAAGTTTGTCCTAAATGTGGGTGTGAAAGTGGTTTAGGTTCCGGATGAGGTTTCGTCTCGGAATGCGTGGTAGAAGTAGACGATTGCGAACTCGTTGACTCCCCGCTACTTGATGAAGGTAAACACGACGACACTGGTCGTGTCCCAGATCCACCTGTACTTCCTGATCTTCTCCGAACTGAAGGTCTCCGCAGCCTTGTAGGAGGTAAACCAGTCTGTCCTGATGCCGCACTAGCACCACTCGAACTTGGTGTCGAAACCGCACTTGTGATGGGTGTAGACGACTCTCCACCGAAGCTCTCCCTCTCCCGTTCCTTCGACCGCTCTCGCTCCTTCAACTCTTTCTCTTTTCTTGACGTCGGGCTCGGAGGTTCGCCCTCTGTCCCATGCACATCACGACCATGATCATGCTCCGCATCAAAATCAAAGATCTTGGTAAAGTTCAACCCGACTCGTGGTGAATCCTTCAAGATCTTGGTGAGTGCCGTTGGCGCCGGTGTCGACAGCGTCTCCCCAGTCGAGGTAAACACAACCCCCTTCATCGCAGACTCCAACTGGTTCATTGGGTTGGGACGAGTCGAGGGCGTGGATAAAGATGGGAAGTTGTGGTTTCTAAGCTTTGGCTTCGGCGTTACACCAAGTTTGAAGTGGGCATATGATTCTGGTGCATGCGCTTGTCGGTCGAGGTTCTTCACTTCTTCAAGCGGTAGCTTCTCCTTACGCACTGTGAAAGCGAACAATTAACATGAAGCTCAAGGTCGCATCGCGAAATTAGCATACCTCTGCTCAACTCTTCCAATTTCTTTAGCTTTCCTTCTATTTCGTCCCGCACCTCCTCCACCTTCCTCTCTTCCTCTCGTAGTTCTTCCTCTTGCTGTTGCAACCACTTCCACTTTTCGTCGATCTCAGCTCCAGCTTTCTTCACCTCCGCTTCCAGTTGTGCTTCTCTCGCGGCCCAAGCTTGACAGACTTCAGCCTCCCGCTTGCGCACAGCGTCAAGGATCTCTTCTTCCCGTGCAGCCATAGCGGCTGCGACCTCTTCTTCGCGTTTTGTCACCAAAACGCGTAACTCTTCCTCTCGATGAGCTACAGCCGTTTTAACAGCGACCTCAAGCTCGACTTGCGATATCGACGTTTGCTGCTCTTGAAGTTGTAGTTGTAGCTGCCCGACGAGGAGCTGAAGTGCATTGATTTCACCATCCTTTTGGCCAATGACAGAAAGAATCTGTTGTTCTTTCTCGGCAACAGCCGCTTCCCGAATAGCCAACTCGCGGTCTCGGGTTGCCAAGTTTGTTTTGTGGAGTTTGACTGTGGTGAGCCTAGGAAGGGAACTGGGTTAGCGAAGCGTCATGCAGGTAAGACGGATAATATTACATCTTCTCTGTCTCATTGACTTTGTACACCAGCTCCAGTCGTTCGTGCTGGAGAAGTTGGGCCGCAGAGGGGCGCATCGCCGGCTGTCAGATGTGCGTGAGCAACAAGCTTGGAGATTGTCAAAAAGCGAGCCGCACGTTAATGTTAAGCATGGATTTGATTACTGCAGAAAGTGCCTGCGAGTATCCACGCGGTAATGGAGGTATCCGTCCATTCCTAAGGAAATAACGGCGGGCGTCGATGAGTGACTTTGTGAGAAGACAGATAGTTGAGGAAACCGACCGAATGAAAATGCTGAGTTCAGCATGAGTCTTCGCTTCGTGAAATGGCGGTTTGAGCGCGCATAATTCGTATATCAGGCAGCCTAGCGACCAGATATCCGACTTGGAGTCATAAGCTTTCTCTTGCATAAGCTCGGGAGACATGTAGTATGGTGTCTACGAACATTATTATTCGGGTTCGAAGAAAAGCCAAACTGAAGTGAATAACTTACCCCGACATACGTGTTCGCAAAACTAGCATGTGGGAGGGCCTTCGAAAGCCCAAAATCGCCAAGTTTGACCATATTATTCTCGTCGAGGAATACTATTGACTAGGGTGAGCAAAGGAGAGTTGGTCCATAACGAAAGCTGCGCACCATTGTCAGGTTTCAAATCCCTATGTAAAATTTGAGCTCTCCGGTCCTTCCCATCGTCACCTAGCCCAACACCACTCCCACTTCTCCCATTTCCATTGGGATGATGACATTGATGCAACGCCAAAAGGATTTGCAAAAAGTAATTCCAAATTGTGTCCTCTGGTAACAGCTGGCCTTGCTTGCCGGCTTGTTTGATGATGCCAGACAAGTCCCCGCCGCCGCAATATTCCATGAGAATGTAGAGGATTCCCTTCTCCTTGTCAACGTGACGGTCGTGATACCGTACTATGTTGTCGTGGTGAAGGTCTTTGAGAATATTCCTGAGGGTCAAGTTATGAACGAAACGACAGAAAAACAGGAAAACCGCCAACATACACCTCTGCCACAATCTGTTTCCTATCCCTGTCACTCATTTTCTCAAAGTTGAGCTCTTTTCTGGCAAAGATCTAGCGAAGAAATAGGGTTAGCGGAAGCAAAAAAACTCATGTGGTCCGGTAGTTTCGTCACTTACCATTCCGTCTGTTTTTCTTCGGACTTTGCGAATGATACCGAATGACCCATTGCCAATGATATCGAGCGGGTCGTAGAGGTCGAAAAACGCCGACATGGGGAGTAGGGCGAGGGTAAGGAGTGTCTGGAAGGAAACGGGCGCGTCGAGTTTGACGCGGTTGAGTAAACACGTGACCGCAAATGAGGGTTACGGTCCAGGTCCATCGGTCCCGTTGGACCTCGTGGACCCGTGCCTTATTGCTCGCTCGACGCCAACGAAGTGTGCAAAAAGATACTCTGGCGCGGGTATACTACTGCTCCAGAGCACGGTAGTTCCAATATAAAATAATCAATCAAATTCCTCACAATCCCGACTCACCACGCAACTGCCCAACTCTGAAAGAAACTAACACTTAGGTGACTACAGCCACCCTGGCTCTCATTTTTTCAGCTAAAACTATTATCCAACTGTCGAGTTCCCCAGCTGCGAATGTGATCATATCTGCAATCTCAGTGCAATCTCGAGCACACGCCCGAATTCTAAAGCCGCAGATCTGAGTTTGTGGGTGCTTGGCTGGGCCATGTGATAGTGCGGATCGGAAACCCGGTTGTGGAGGAGACACTCACAAGCGTTCGTTCTGGCGTGAAATTGACTTGGAATTTACTTTCCATGCCGCTTTCGTTCTCCTAGTCCTCCTCTCTCTTCCATCATGTCTGCTGGTTTCCGTATCTCATCTGCGCTATGGGACAAAATCCACTATTTCGCTTCGTTTCCACAGACCGGAGGTCCGTCACTTCTCCTTTATCCTTGGGCGAATTCGTTGGCTCATCTTGAGCGATTTTGAACGGTAGTTTCTCTCCAGCAGATGGTTCTGTTTGGGCAGAATCCAAGCCAGGGAACTCTGCTCAAAGCCAGTCAATTTCTTTCTGGTAAGTCGTCGGATCTGTGCCTAATGCCACGTCCAGCCCAATACTGACTCGTACGACCCGTTTTCCCAGAGGAACTCCCAGTTCGTCTCGCTCACAGAGTCAAGGAACTCGATGAGCTACCACACAATCTCAGCGCGATGCCCTCGATAAACCGGGTCAAGAACTGGTATGCAGAATCATTCGACGTACGTCGGACCCCTTTGCGTGTCTAGGACCATCGCTCAACTGTTCACAGGAACTCATCTCTTTCCCTCCAATAAGACTCCCAGCGGACATACGGGAGGCCCTCATGTCTCGTGGAGACGAACACGCGTTCCCAGAATCAACCCCGAACCCATCGCTCAACTTCGCAGCGGAGTACGGAACCAGCCCAAACGACGGGACTGTTCTGGGTGGCGTCCCGATTTCTTCTGGAACTGGGACCGGAATTGGTGGAGGAAACGGCTATAACAAGCTGAAGCTGCGTGTTCCTGTTGAGAGGAGGTCCGTCTTCGCGTTCAGCCTCATCTCAGTCTTTCTCCTAACAATTTTCGCATCAGATACTACGCTGGTACTTCGGGCATTCGCTGGCCTCCCGAAGTTCACGAATACAACAAGAGATTCACCAAACTCCTCGAATCCATTAAACACCGCCACGACCCAACCGTCACCACAGTCGCCCAAGGCGTTCTTGAATGGAAAAAGTCTCAGAACGCCGCCAACATCGGTCACGACATCCAAGCATGGCTAGATCGTTTCTACATGTCCCGTATCGGAATACGGTTCCTCATCGGCCAACACGTAGCTCTCAACACACAACAAGCGCACGAAGACTACGTCGGGATAATTTGTACACAAGCAAACGTCCACGACATCGTCCAAGAAGCCATTGAAAACGCGCGTTTCGTGTGTGAAGAGCACTACGCCATGTTCAAAGGCCCGCCTGTCCAACTCATCTGTCCTAAAGACCTCACATTCGCATACGTCCCAGGCCACCTTTCCCACATCTGTTTTGAACTTCTCAAGAACTCCTTACGTGCCGTCGTCGAACGGTTTGGTGTGGATAACGAAGATAATTTCCCACCTATCAAAGTTATCGTCGTGGAGGGAAAGGAGGACATAACGATCAAGATTTCGGATGAAGGGGGTGGAATACCAAGAAGTGCAATACCGTTGATTTGGACGTATATGTATACGACTATGGAGATTCAGAAGATCGACGCGGATTTCCATGGAGGAGATTTTAAAGCGCCTATGGCTGGCTTTGGGTACGGTTTACCTCTGTCGAGATTGGTATGTCCTTTGTCCATCCCCTTCCAGTTTTCGCTGTGTTTTGGGTTGGCGCTGACAGCGCGTTCCTTTTTAGTATGCGAGATACTTTGGTGGTGACTTACGGTTAATTGCTATGGATGGGTTCGGGACAGATGTTTATATTCATTTGAATCGACTTTCAAGTAGTCGCGAGCCTTTACCTTGACTACTGTCCCTCAGCACTTGGCTTTCTGACTTGTATCATTAGATTCATATTTCCTTATTATACTTTGTTCCACTTTAGCTGAGCTTGAGTGTTTCCGTTCGGACTCTGGAAATCTGTCTGACAAGTTGAGTGAACTCTCCATTGGTCCTACATGATTCTGATAAGAAAAAGCTGGCGGCTAATTGGCGTGGGCGCTTCCGCGAAAGAGCCTCTGCGATGGTTTGAGCAAGGGCGGACTTTCCCATACCAGGCCCGCCGTGAATCCATTTGAAAAGGATAGGCGAGTTACGGCCATCTATCCACTGGTAGAGGTCATGAAGTACAACTTTACGGGTCTCTTCAGGACATTGCGGGGCATCAGTTCGTTCGGATGAATCGAACGATGCTGCAGTACGTACTGATTCTTTGGTCGGTTGACGTTGAGGTACTACATCGCCGACTTTAAGCAAATGAACACCCAGAAGATTGAACTATACTCACCACCCGCCTGACCGAAGCTAACACCTGATGTAACTTGGAGGATGACTTGTGAATGAGGTAGGTGGGCCTGAACCTGGCCTATATTGAACGCCACGGACTTGAGGAATCAACGCTCAAGCTGACAGTTGTAGATGGTGTACAAACGGAGGACACGAGATTGAATGCCGTTATCCCGGCATTTCTGGAGACTGAACATCTGCGAATGGCCAGGCGCTCTGCTTCCACAAGCTGCAAGAGACCGGACTTGAACACCAAAGAACAATCCCTCCTCTTGAAGCTGGAGACGTTGATACTGTTAACTGGGTCGCATATTAAGTTATCAGAAGTCAGTCAGGTTGAGATTGTCTCGTAGAGGTCAAATCCTGTACCCATCAACGGAAAATGAGTTGGCATTCTCAAATCTTCAAAGTTCAAGCCGACCAAATTGTCCTTTTGTTCTCGCTGGCATGGAGTAAACAGAAGACGCGCTCGTCCTGCAAACAACAATCGCGTGCTAGTTCCGCAGTCTATAACCTTTTCACGAAGAGCAGAACTTGACTAATTTGTGCTTAGTTCGCGCTAATTATGATGAAAAGTGCTGCTCACCAATACCCAAGTGGCCAATATACCGCTTCAAGTTGGGAAGTAGCAAAACCATCTGCTACGAAATCATCTATGCTTCTTGTAGGCAGAACTGACGCAGTTACAAGAAGCATCAGGGTCACACTACTAGAATGAGCGAATGTAGGGGTGAAGTCTGTAGCGGTGTACACCGTCCCGTCATCACGGAACGGGTAAAAAAGTGAAGTGGCGTTGGGCGCGTTGACGGGTGTTGGGCAAGTGGCCACGGCAAGCCATGTATTGACACTGCGGATATTGCTCCACAACAGAATCCGATTGATGGATAAGCCTTACAACGTTGGCCGAGCTATTCAGCATCATTGTCAACAGGCCACTTTACCAATCCCTGGACTCATATGTGGTTGGACCTTGCAATCTCCTGTGTACTGCTCTTGACATTATTCGGCATTGAAGCGATAAATCGTTGATACGACGTGAAGTATGTGCAGTAGAAAAGAGAGAAAATAGAATCAAATGACAAGCGAGTCTGCTGCAGAGGTGGGTCTGTATTCAAAGTGGAGAAGACGGTCGCTCGACGTGGAGTGCAACGTTTGAAGATGTCGAGAGTTGGTCGCCCCAAGATAGCAGGTCCACGCGGACCTGGGAGAGGTCCGTGCGATCTTGCCGTCTTAGATTAGCCATCTGTATTGCGGAGTGCACCTCCATTCATCGATGTCATCTCTGGCCATAAGCAAACAAGTAGGTTTGAGTGCCCCACCCCTCCATTTCGACTATTTGCATAAATTCACGTGGAGGTGCATGCTTGGATAAAAGACCGCCGAGGGAGCCTTCGAAGCGCAAGCTCATTCCTACTTTCTTCTGCTGAGGGCACTTCGGTACGTCCTTCATTTCCGCCCCCCCCCTCCCGGTTTTGGTTCTGTAAGTGTTCTATATCACGCGAGGTAACGCATTGACGTCCACCTCTGCTTGTTGACACACACTGACACACAAATATTGTACAATAGTTGCCCTTCGTCGACTGGGAGCACACCTCCCTCCGCTCTTTCTTTTCCGCTGGACCCCGAGATCTTGCTCACCACCAACGACCCTCTACTCGGACTTCGGTAGATGAACATCTCACTATTTTCAGAAATTCGCGAGGTGCAGATAAAAGAGCGGCGAGGGGCTTCCGAAGAGTTCAGCTCAAGCCCTTCCTTATTTTCGTTTTTCTGAGGGCACTTTAGTATGTCCTGCGTTATCTGCCCATCCCTGGTTTTAGTTCTGTAAGTGCTCATGCAAGCTAATGTATTAATGTCTGCCTCCAGCTCTCAACCATGGTAGACACCGTCTACTGGGAGCACACACCCCCTCACCTCTTCCTTTCCGCTGGACCTCGAGATCTGATTCACCGTCGACGACCCTCCACTCGGACTTGTGGTAAGTGGTCATTTATTGTTCCGTACTTCGTTGGCGACGGGTCATGTGAGTTCTATGGTACTTGTTCCAGCAGTTGTTAACAAATTCAAAGCTGTGTCCTGCAACGTTGTCGGTTTGATTGGTATGCACCTACTCCACTTCGGGTGTCATTTCATTCGCTCGATCAATACTAGGATACCTGTAGCATTTTCCGTATTTGTAGTTTTATCATTGAATATATTTGCGTGACATTTAAAACCCTGATTGGAGGCAAGAAAGAAATAATAATAACCACATAACATTACCGGTTTTGTACACGCTAACTCGGTTCACGCCGACAATGCTTGTGGATCTTAGCAACTTCATTCAATGTTGACCTGGTTGGCAGTGAGCCTGCACCTTTGGAACCGTTGGCATTGGTCGTGAATAATTGGCCCCAGAGACACGCTGAATTGAGATTTGGGCCCGAGGCTATCACATGAAAAGC
>ML208549.1:2074-25409 GCA_004369065.1 Pluteus cervinus
GCCACGTGCACGCGATGAAGAAGTCAATCACGGCGAGCCGGTTCTACTTTCCAA
This sequence comes from Pluteus cervinus, assembly GCA_004369065.1. Lineage (NCBI taxonomy): Eukaryota > Fungi > Basidiomycota > Agaricomycetes > Agaricales > Pluteaceae > Pluteus > Pluteus cervinus. Next base: position 2,129 of record ML208549.1, read on the forward strand.
CCTCCGTTCCATGCACATCACCGCGTTTTCGAATGCGTTACCACTCAGTTTCTTCTGCGGAATCACCATCCCAAACACTACCAGGGATCACCTCGATGTTAAACCTGTTCGTCATGAAGAGATGCCCAGTGAAAGCCTCCAGACGATACAAAACTGCCGTTCGAAGCCCTGGAAATCCTTGGTCCTTGTAATTACTACAGAAGCATCCCAAGTTTCCCGAATTTCTCTCAAGGTTTACAAGGTCGCCAGAGCTGCAATGCGCAAGTCCAATTTACATTTCACTTTTGCTAGCACTCTTCTCAGCTCCATGGTCGTAAACCCTTTCCTCGACTTAAGCTCCCTCACCACCCTTGATATATCTGCAGAAGCCAGCCAATTAGCTATTCCTTTCTGGTCCCACACTCTTGGTCAACTCCCTCGCCTTCGGACCTTAAAGGCACGAAAACACATTGGACTGTCCCTCGTCCAGAGCCTATTTTATGAAATCAGTGCTATGGACCAGACCCAATCATCACCCCTCTCGTTTCGAGCTCTCAGAGTCCTCGCCCTCGAAGGGTGTCATTTTGACAAAGACCCTGGACGACTCATCTGCGTCTTGAGTGCGAGGATTACCCGTGGCTGCCACCGTCTCCGGCGATTGGTGTTTTACACTAAGAGGGATCACAAGCGCGATAACAGACGCGAAGGAGTCCTACAGAAGAGGTTTGCTCATCTCGTGGATTCTGTTGAGCGACTCGCGCATTCAGAGTTTTAGCTGGGATTGGTGTCCAGTATCCGCGTGTGGTAAATTTAAGGAGATCGACAGAACGCCCTGTTTATTCCTCCTATATATTTTCTATTTTAGTTAATTGATCTATGTAGTGGTTACCATTCAGAACATCGAAACGACTCAATGACACGAGAGGGCCGTGCTATTGTCTTTTACGATTGTTGAGGCAGCAACTTACCCAGAGTCTCTGTCGTCTACGTGGGTCATTATCGTTGCAGTGCACCTAGCGCTGCCTAAAGCGAAAGTCCTTGACTGTGACTGGAAGAGCTCCTCGCAGTATTATATTCTAAATCTATCTGATCAGAGTTCACCAGATAATCACCGGCTGCCAATCCAGTCCTTCCGCCCAATCCCCTTCAGCTCTCAGACGTGTTGGTGGAGGCTCACGAGAAACCCTCTCCACTCCATTAACAAACAAACCCGTAAGTTCGTCAGGTAACTCCTCTCCAACCAGCACCAACTCCTGAAGACGGCCAACTCCACACAAACGCGCTTCGAGTGCCTTCCGAAGACGAGTAAATTCATCATCTTCAGGATTCGACAACAACCCCTGAATGAGCAATTTCCGTAAGGCCACAAACGTAAGTAGCTTTTTCCCGTCTTCATCATCAACTTCCATCATGCCTTCCTCTGTGAAGTTTATCTGTTCCGAATTTGAACTTGAAAGCCATTTGGCCTCGGCTTCGAGATGTTGCAAGAAGTGAGGGACACAATTATCCCGAAGGATTAGAGTGTTGAGTTTGGAAAGGTGTCCAAAGATATCAGACCACAGTGTGTATGGGCCCGGGGGGAGCCCTCGACACTCTAAGGACCGAAGAGATGATAAGTCGAGGGCTTGGACCACGTCAGTGACGATATTGTCACTTAACCAAGTAGGAAACTGTAGCATGAGCAGAGTAGACTCTCCGTATGGACTTGTCTCTGTGATCCATATCCAATTACTATCTCCCCAAAGTAGTTCGAGGTGCGTAAGTTCCCACCGGCTCGATGGGTCTTTACGGGAGTCTTGAAGAGCTTCGACCGCGTCAACGTGTTCGAGGTTGTCTTCCGAGTAGAGGCTAAACGAGACTCGGGCTCTGGAGGGTATGGAGATGTGGTGTAAAAACATAGAAGTCGTGGTGCATTCTTCTTCCGCGAAAGATAAAGTTCGCAGGTTTTGGAGGTAAGGGATGTCATTGGGTTCAGATGTCGAGGGATTTTGGCCCATCGACCTCGATAGTGACAAGTTTTGTAGATTTGGCATCCCCCTAAGGATCTCTACCATCGCAGATATGAGGATCCTTCTCTGTGGGAAGCGTAGGGAGAACGCCACCAAAGACGACGAAAGGAGATTATCCCTCCAACCAGGAGTGCAGAACGACAAGGAAAGGCTCTGCAGCCTAGGAACTCCTCCAGAGAATATTGTTTCGGAGAGGTTAACCTGAGTAAGGGAAAGCTCCTCAAGAAGAGGTGCAGGTGCGTTCCAATCTTGTGAACACGTATACCTCTTCCCAGAAGGTAAAGTTTGATTATCCACGTCCTGTATAGCGAAAGAACGCATCCGTGGAAGAGATTTTAAGAAAAATGGGACAATGGTATTTGCACCTGACTTCTGGCGATCGACGGTAACGGACAACGAAGTGTCCCCTGAACGCACAAGCGATTCCTGAACCCACTCCATGTTCGTGGATTCGATATCATTCCATAAAATCGGGTAACCAAGCGCGATTTGTCTCCAATCACGACAAACCCAGCTGATAACCAAAGACATATATCCACGAGGACTCTCTGAAGTATCCCGTGCCAGTACGAAGATCGATGTAAGGATTTCGGTTACTAGGATGCGTGAGATGAGTGTGAGTTGGTTACGAGTTGAACGGAGGATTTGGATTTGGGTTTGGAGTTGTTGGATTTCATCATCGATTTCTTCGATCCCCCTACGTGATTCCTCCTCGAATTCGTTGAAAGTTGGGGTTGGTGAGGTGGCATTGGGCGTTGAATGAGTGATCATGGAATGAAGCCAGCAACCGGCTCTCGGCCCGGTGTTATCTACGCGAGCGGAGACTCATCGGAGAATGAACGAATCCCCTGCTGGAGGCTTCCCGCTCATTCATGATCAAGAGCGCGTAAGAAGACCAAGCAGGGTTCGAATTGGCAACGTATGAATTGTACTTCAAATTCAGACCCTTCGCCGAACTCTTGCATAGTGCATCAGCGCCTTCCGAGACCAAACGTTCGAATGCGCTAATGCGACCGCGAGCACGTTCAAATTTAGAGATCCAAAGCGCCCAATCAATCACGCTGAAAGTGCAAGACAAAAGGTGAAGGAACGAAGGTTACGAACGTGTCAGATAAAACATTGGACAGCCCACGGCATTACAATTGTATGGAGTACAATGGAGATCACACTCAACGTACCCCACCTGTAAGTACTTTGAATTCTTGCACAAACTACACAAAAGCGAAATGCGCTCGACTCGAGCACAATTCAAACCGACTTATTCAAAACGCCAGATGATGAGATCGATATAGTACTAGTACGACAATGAGACAACGCTTTACAAAGAGACCCTAAAAAACAAAAGGAAAGAGACCGACGACAAAAGCCCAAGGGGGGTTACAATTGAAGAAGAAAGAAAGAAAGGTGTTTTAGAGATGGGGAAGTGGGGTTAGAAACCGTATGATATTGTACAGACGTAACAAAAGGAAGAAAAAAATCCGAGTGAAAAGGCATAGCAGAGCGAGACGAGATAAGAGGGAAAGCAATAACTGACTGTGACAAGTAAACCGACAAGTGGAATGAAACAAAGAAAACAAACCAAGAACGAAGAGGGGGGGAAGTCCAAGTCCAAAAGATAAGAAAAGAAACCGAAAGCAAAGAAACCAGTCCGACAACAAGGCGCGACACCGAAAAGGGCTCACAAGACAATTTTGGCAAGAACGACGGGGATTCCACAAAGAATCCTTCCTTCCAACGCCGATGCCAACATCCAATACCAAAGAAAACCCGATAAGCCACCCAGCCACCCAGCCACCCAGCAAGGCAGCCACCAGGGTAAACGGCGATCCACCCAAACAAGAAAAGCATATATCCAGCACTTGCAAGACGCCGTCTTCCACTCATCACCAACAACCAGTGGCCGAGCAGCTGCATCCACCATCCAACCCCGTCCGGATCATACCTTCCCAACTAATCCATCTCCGTCCAATACAATTATGACGCATCCCATCGCGGCGCATCAAGTCTACTTACTGAACCTTGTCCTAGTCGGTCCGTTCGTCCATCCAGGTGGCGATCCATGAGTTACAGCATACACGACGGCATGCATACATGCGCCCATATAGTCCCATCAGAAAACCCTCTAAGCGAGGGACCATCCAGTAACCCGAACAGACTCAACCACATCCCAAAAACCCAAACTCGCCCAGCACAAGCGAAAAATGACGTACACATCCAACTTGGTTAGACGTGTATGTAGTCATACTAAGGGCCTGGGGGGGAACCAAGCACTGTATATGTAGGGTAAAAACCCCAGGTCAAGGGACGTACAGTATGAACGAATAAGTCGAGGCTTGGAAATTTGGAATGCCAATGTATGTATGTACGTGGACCTAAAGCGGATTTGGGCTGTGGCCTTTTGACGTTTGAGTGAGGTGATAAGTCGGACTCCAGCCTGCCGAGCCAAAGGAGAAACCTAGAAAGTATGTATATGTCGGCTGAGAGAAACAGGAACACCCCCCCATCTATCCCGTTCTGTTGAATGACGTGAATGATAACAGAAAACCCAAAAACAGAGGGAAAAACGCGGGGATCATCATCACAACGTCATGATGTTGCGGTATCATGGTATGCATCACAGGGACGATGTATGATAAGTCCTGCGTCTGTTCGTGTAACGACATTGGGTAGTAAGCTGGGATGAGTAGTAGGACGGGTCCTGTTCCGAATGTGTATAGTAGGACGAGTCCTGTTCCGCATGCGAACTGTATGGTATTTCGGTTGTACCAGGGAATGAATGGGTAGAATGCTGGAATGTTGAATGGAAGGCTGATTATAAGCCTAGGCAACGTCGCGATGAACCGAAAACGCGTCATCCCGATAGAACCGGATTCCATTGAGTGAGTCGAATCGACACCAATCATCCAACTCAGTCCATCCATCCATCACACGCACTCCATTCCGGAGGACCTGGCCCCGCCATACCCGCCCGCCGTCAACACTGGCAGACCATCAAGTTCCGACGAACAAGGGGCGCTCCGCTCGCATCTAAGTCATCCAGTGTCCACTCCAATCCATGGCCACTCTAACTTTAAGAAAAAGAATCCAAAGAATCCTCGAGTGCCTGAAAGGACGACATGACAAGATGACGGGGAGAACGGAATCATCATGCATATAGACTCCAAGGTACCAAAGGTACCAACCACCAAAGGTCTCCAAAGGTACGAGAGGAAAACCGCCATCAGAAAGTCAAAAAGCCAGCGCTCCGCTTCATCCAAGAGAGGATTAGAACAGGATAAGGTCTAGGGATTTGACAAGGGCTCGACAAGGATAAGGGCTCGACAAGGATAAGGGCTCGACATGGATTGGACAAGGATAAGGGCAGGACAAGGATAAGGCCTAGGGTTATATGCGGAACCGGATGCCGAAGGGTGTACCGTGTATGTAGTGCTGTCCTGTAAGATTGCGCGGAGGACATGCAACGTGCAACGTGGGTGGGTGGGTGTACTAATGATGACGCGGAACCTTCTGATCGACGGGGACGGTGACGATACTGACATACTGTACGTCCTGGTCCTGGTGAGCCTATAAGGGATAGTACAAGCGTCTGATTCAGTGACCAGATTGGATTTCAATCAATAGGAAATAAGAAGCGCGCGGAGCGGGGCTGACGGACGGACGAATAAGACGGTGACACTGAAAGCTTGATGCATTGCATGATGCCCTGACACGGACGGACGGACAGTGACGACAGCGAATTCGAACTTGAAGTGTATGATCGGAATATGATGTGGGTGTGAGGTCAAGTCAAACAACAGATTCAACAGCGAGAGAAAAAAAGGAGAAGACAAAAAAAACCAAAATGACAATTGATGAGTACCTAGATACGTAGTAAACACACACACGAAGAAGAGTCTCTAAAGTCCCTTACAGTAAAGTACAGTAATAAGAAGAAAGTAAGAATTGTCTGTTCCAAACAGTCGGAGATGAGGAAACGGGCACGGGACGAGAAATAACGACGAAAGCAACAAACCGAATCCAGTTCGTTCGTTCGAAATGAAATGGAATGAAGGAGAGGAGAGGAAGAAGAAAAAAGACAAAGTCCAAAACGGAACAGCCAAAAACGCAAACCCGGGGTCAATGACAAGCTTAAGAACATATGGAAACGATCCGTATCCGTAAACCGAAATGATGACCAAACACCCAAAACCAAAAAAAAAGAGCACACCGCTGTATCAAAAAAACCGTCAACCGAAAGGTCAAAGACGGGGGTACCGTAACCGTCGGTAACCGTGCAGTAGTAGAACGTCGGGTAGTATAAAACAGGATTCGGGGGGGGGTAAAAAAAAAGGAAAATCGAGAATAAATGAAGGAAGAATGATGCCGCAGGGAAGTGAGAAGGCAATAATGCAGACTCGGTCACCCATTGACCCAGAGGAACAAAGGTCTGCGCAAAAAAAAACCTCAGTCACGCGACTGGATAAGTTGATCATACGACCTCTCCTCACCTCCCACTTCACCCCAAATATCCTTCGATCAGGTCAAGGAGAACATGTCCTTGTCCGTGTCCTTGTACGCGAGCGGCACCTCGATCATCAAAGCTATCACGAGTTGCGCCCATGGCCACACACCCCGCATCTTCACTTCGAATTCGAACCCTATTCTCTTCTCCAACACCGAAACGACGGGGTTCCGACGACGAGGCGGACCAATCCCCATCCTCCTCCTCGTCCGTGGCCAGCCCACAGTGCCAGTGTCCACACCGCCCTTCAAAGCGCCGTATACCCAAATCCGGAATGCTCTCTTCTCTAAAGAACGTTCCAGAAATCGGATCGGAACACGAGGTAATGAATTGTACCACCAAGTCGGCTTCCGGATCTAGAACATCTAGATTTACAAGCCGATGATGATGATGATGATGCAACGATGTGCTGGGCGGTGGGAAAAAAATAACACCAATCGCAAGTGTGACGGAGAAGCACTGAGCAGAAGCAACAGGTGAACGAATGAATGGAAGGATTGGTAACGATGACGTCACGCCGAATTTTGGGTCAGAGCGATGACTGGATCTATGGGAGGGGATCTCGTCGAATCCTGAGCGCTGAGCTCGTGCCACTTGTCATTTTGTTGTGAATAGAAACAAAAAAAAATGCAATTGAATTGACGGTGTATGTAGTTTGCGAACGAGGTGGGTTTTTCTATATATTTTGCGGAGGGATGGGTTATTGCGCGTGGGAGGGGGATCGAGTTGATTTGAATTGGCGTGTGAAGGGAGAAAAGGAGGAGGATGTGTGCGTGCGTGCGTGCGTGCAGACATGATGCATGTTGCCGGTGAATGGGATAGTCCAAGGGATTGCTTGTGGACGGGGATAAGGGAGAGATGGATATGTGATGAGTCGATGAAGTATAGGGTATGGGATAGATAGATGAGCGCGATTAGGAATGTTGAATGAACAGACAGGCCAACCACGAGTTCCTAGGAGCCGTCCGAATTCAAAAGGAAAGAATAGCGTCGAAATGGGAAAAACCGGAACGAGGACGGGGAAGCAAGAAACGACGGAGACGGAGAGGGGTTGTTGTGTGAGGAGTTGGCGGGTGGGTTTCGACGGAGCGAAGCCTGCCGCGCCCCAAAAGGTACTCCAAAGACGGCGACAACGCCGTTGGGATAGATCAACTCCGCAAAAACTCCACGCTTCGTCTCCCGATTCCGATTTCCCAAATCGCGCGTTATCGTAATGGGACCCGAACCATAAAATCGCGCTCTAGGGTCCCACACAACGACCGAGTTCCTTTCGAACTCATGTTGTGAATCGACGGATGGCTGTTGGTCGTTTCCATGTGCTTTCCCAATCCCTAAGGATCTTGACGAATCCAGAGTTGGGGTTGATACATGCACGTTTGCGTTTGAGGAGTCCGTGTGCGTTATCAAAGGTCATGCCATGATTGCGTATGAGATAGGCAATGACGACAGCTGGACTGCGAGAGACACCCTATAATGGTGTGATACGTGTCAGACGTTGTCCACAATATGACAAGAGAGTGAAAAATGAAATGGAAAACAACGGAAATGATACAAAAAAAAAGTGTAATATATGCGTTGGCCTTTCGGGTCAGCACCACAGTGCATCCGCCATTGGCATGTCACCAAAAAGGGTGACCCGCCCTCGCCGCTTCATCACAACGAAGGGCACGAGAACGAAGAGCAAAGGATAGAGCTGAGGAAAAATTGACAGAAAAAACGCACCTGTTGACAATGCACCAGCACACTCCTACCACTCCTCAACACTTGATCAATATGATCACAAACGCCCTCCAAATGAGGCTTCAAATCTGCCTCTTTAGCGTCCACGATATCGATCCTATAATAATGGAAATCTCTATCCTGTGGCAACCAAGTGATTTCATGCACTTGGACGACATGGGTAATATGGTTTTCTCGTAACAGTTCTTTATCCATCAACGCCGCCATTGAACCGACGAAAAGGCCACCGGTATTTGCTGCTGGAGATGGTGGAAGGATTTGGTGCATAGGCGTGCACATGGCTTGCATAACTTCGGGAGGGAGATTGTCGAAGCGGATCATGATGATGATGTGTATAGTCTAGCGAAGATTTGGGTGGTTGTGGTTGTGGTAAGGCCGGGTTAGGCTAGGGGCAGCGACGACGTCAAGTGGGATAAAGGGTAGGGTGGCTGGATAGATGTGGTTGGGATGAAGCAAGGGGAAGGGGCTGAACGCGGCTGTTTGGACGATGGTGCTGGTGGAGCGTAAAAGGGGTGTAGGCTACGGTAGGGTTCCCGCTATGCGTGGGCTTGTTCGGTGAGCTCGCTGTTGAGCACAACGAACGGCAATGCAGAATGAAAAGCCGCAATGAAGGAGGAGGGAATCCAGTGGTCGGGGCAAGGACGGGTTTATATAGGGCATGTAGCACTATAATCAAAAAACGCAATTGGGCGCATCTCAGGTCCCGATTCAACAACAAAAATGCGTTGATGGGCTCTTTTGGAAAATCCGCCAATAACAAGCGTTCTCGAAAGCACAAAGGCCAGAAACGAGGCAAAACGAGGTAAACTAGACGCAACCAGTCCAAGGCACCGCGCAAGTGGGAAAAAACAAGGCCCAGCAGGTAATTATTAATTGAAGTCGAGTGGTTTACCACAGCGTAATCGTGTAACAGCGTGTAACTGCAAGTGGGGGATTGACGGGCTTTGAATTTCATAGCTCACGACAGATGCGAGTGCGATTCCAAGATCCCATCTTGCGGATTGGGGGACCGTCCCTACATGGAAAAGGGGGCTGCATAAACGCATATGGACACATTTTCCCCGGCCGCGGTAACGTGTCCTGTTATGAAATTACGTGTATTCACCATGCATCCAGGACTTGTCTCTATCGGCATATGTCAAAAGAAGCATTGCCCACCGTCCAGACAATGACAGATCTGCATCAGCCTGCGCAAGACCCAACCAAAAACGGTTTCCTTAGAATGGAAAGCACGATACCAGAGATACCACGACAACAAAACGACCGCTGCTTGCGTCTCAATCCTCTCTGCCAGCGCACCGGATAGCTGGATACCGTTGGCCAGAGCTGCTGCTTGGACCAGATGATTCCAAATGTGGGAACACAGACGATTCGAAGCATTCACCGCATTCCTTTGTGTCCTCCCACAAGACGCTTGATCAAACAACAAACCAATGCGATGTTAGATCAAAATTCCTCCTCGCCATGGTCGCGATCGAAGCATGTTAAATTCCTCGTTAGCCGTGGTTCTGAGCCTTACCCGTCCCCAAACAAGAAAAGACACAAGGAAATCCTTCAATCCGTATGTATCTGGCTTTACCTTCGTGAGAGTTACAAAGGTCATATCCTCGCGTGCAATTGCGGGACAAAGGATGTCTCCGGGACCTGTTCAAGCACCGACCACCCACCTTCTCAAATTCTCTCCCCAAGCGGTATTCGAGCCGCGCTTTCTAGATCAGCGCAGGTAGACGCAAAACCTTTATCTTACTCCATTAGCAAAGATCGATTTAATCAAACCCAACCTATCAACCTATGCACAACCAATAAGACGACGAACGGCTAAAGATCAACGTGTGTGCGCGTGGGTACCATGCACGGTATTGTCAAGCTGCGGTACTGCATTATATGGTATTCACAAGGTATTCAAGTGCATTGCGGCCTCACCTAGGAACGACCATGTAATTTTTTGAGGGAAAGATAAAGGGCACAGGTTCTGCTTCGGAAGCGGCCGATATTCGAACCTAAGAATGAGCTTTTTTGACGATCATAGGTCTCGCAATTGAAGCCGTGGTTGAGGTACAACCTTACACCAGTCTAAAACTAACGCATCGCATCAGCTGATCCTCCTCGGAGAAGTAAGTGGATACTTGTTCAGGGTGGGTAACCTACGTCAAGGGGTTCGAGAAACGAGAGTGTAAAAACGCACGAAAAGGAGCGAATTCACCGTCGATTTCCAACATCTGAGAAGACCTGAAACTTGGCCAAAGTCTAGCCCAGGAACGTGTGTATACGCGTATGGCTTTGGTTGCGGAACCAGCAGTGTGAATCGATGTGAAAGAATGAGAGCTGGCTTTCATAGATGATCCCGAATGGCTAAACCATTCAATATTCATAGTTTTCTACTGTGGATGGGCATCAATGAGGCTGGCAAAAACTATTCGGCCGCAAAGACACACCTTACCGTCATTCTGTGAGTGAAAAAGCATGTTTCATGTCCACAACCACTGCGGCGATCACGATGCAGAAAAACGACCGGATCGATTCTTGTGAAAGCGCATATAAGCAGGTGGGAACAAAAATACCTCGAACAGACCAGTCTTCTTAGTTCTCTGGCTAACTTGGGATGCCCCGCGAGCAACGACGACGTCATTGGTGGTATGACACTGACATTGTCAGGTATAACATCCGTCCAAGTTGAAAGGGGTGAGAATAGGCCGCATATACCCAAAGTTCGTACCCTCTTGACGATCGCACCCTATGGAAGCAGGGCATCCTTATGCATTTTGGCGCATTGCATCCATGCTCCTAAGCGTATCTTGCCTCATCGACGAACCTGCCAGTGTTCTGGATAATCCCAATCACCTGGGAAGCATTTCAAGATAAGCAAGTACGTGATTAAGGTTTTGAGGATTGGGAACGATGGACGAAATAGGGAAAAGGGTGTGTGGTGAGAGAGAGGATCAAAATAAAGTCATGAGGCAAAGCTCGAGTAAGGACAAGTCCGCCAATCAGAGCAAGCGAGGATCGGAACGCGGTGCCACAGGGTCTGGGACTGCTGGACCCAGGACACCGCTCACAAATTCCCGCACGGCCCCCTTTGCATTTGGGAGACGACAACCTTTGTAGCTCTCCTCGCTGCATCCAGCAGCCTCCAGGAATAGAGACGGCGTTTAGAGTACGCAAGCCAACCCCGTTCATTCAAGCTCGAACTCGAACCTCACCGTGGTGCGCTTCAAATACTAACCTAGTCCTGAAGGTCTTGACATCCTCACCCTGCCACGTGTATTGCCCGTCCTACGCATTTTCTCATGCAAGCAGCACAGCTGACGCTGCGCCCGTGGTCATGTTCTCCGAGGCCGAGGATGGGTTGGATTATATGAAGAGGTGATTATATTCCATGTTATCTGCATAGATTACTCAATCGATCGCATATAGGCGCATATAGCCACCTTGTGAAGGATTATATGCGTTGAAGGGACGCCATTTGAAGGTGCGATTCTGGGCCCTGTTTGCACAACGAGTAAAAATCATGCAAGTAGGTACGCAATTTTTTTTCTCCTCGAGTTCGAAAAAGGCTGATGGTCGAATCAAACTTTTTCTTCTATTCGTTTATTTCCGCTCAGGTTTGATAAAAGAAATTCTTCCGGATTGAACAGGTGAATTCTCTTCTCTGCTTTACCCTCCACACAGGGATCCGAACTTTTCTAAGGTTATTACCATATATTCTCTACCGCTCGTCAAATCGTGAGTGGTCCATGATTTCGTGATTTTCTCTTGTCAGGCAAGTGACAGATGACATCAGATCTGTAGGACTTTGACAGAGGTCAACAGGACAAGAGGCATCGAACTGGGTATCTCGAAGCCAGGACCACGAATCCATGTCAACGATAATCTACAGATTTTGGGCATCTCAGAGGGTATTTCCTTGAAGCCAATAACATGTTTCCCGTCATATCCCAATCCTCAGGCTCCGATTCGAGTGGACGTTTGATCGATTGAGGGCTTCACGAATAGTCCTAATCCCTTGTCACTCCTTGTACGCATCACATACAGTCGACGGCAGCAGCTTCCCGGGATGCGCTGACGCCATACTCCATCGACCGGGATGACATCGGGGCAGGCACAGCCCGAGCACAATCTCTACCCGATTTCACCTGACGTCAGTCTCCCCCAATGGCCGTTCTGTCAATTTCACTTCCTACACTCCACGCGTTCGAAGAATATAGGTATTCCCACTCCACTTCTTGATGCTACTAAGGCACCAGTAACAGCACCTGCCCCGTATCAGCGAGTTTCGAACTTGTTGACATGATGATCCCGGAACGGTGGAAAGACATGCGCGTGCACAAGTTCACCGTCCGTCGTTCTCGTATATGAAGGGATGCAAAGCGGTGACTGGCCGATGTCAGACGCGATGTTAGTTCGCATGACTCGAAGCCAAACCGTTGTAGATTCACGCGTCACGATTTGGCCTGACCCCATCACGGTAAGATCGTGGCAAACCTAAGCCTGGGCTTCGGTATTCATTTCTTCGCTTCGTCCCTCACCATGCTGTTCGGTGGGTTCCAACGGGTTTACCAGGAACGGTTTCGTCTTATCGGGAAGGTAGAATTCAAGTCCGTCCATTGCTTCCTTCAACCCACATGAACGTGTCATCTAGGAAGCCCTACATCAGGCTGCGCGCTGACTTGATGTGGATACCACGATACCAACGACTTCGAGCAGAAGTCAATAGCCTAGATTCGAAATCTATCTGCTATCGCCATGCATGTTGTGTAAGGTCAGTTACAGTAACTTACTGTATTGATCAATCCCGTACCCGACGATACTTCCCTCTTCGAGATCATGCAGCATTGTCGGTTCCATCAACCCGATCGAGGCGGTTGATCGACTAACCACCCACTTCCGGATTTCATTCCGTCTTTAATTAACGCAACCTGGTCAATTGCCGATCTTACCTTTCTCAGAACTCATCATGACCATCACTGCTTTATTGTCCCTCAGAATAACACGAGCTCAGGAAGGTCTACATAATCCACGTCAATACAAAGTACTTACATCAACACCTGGCATATCACGCTCTCGACCTCCGCATCTATTTAGACGAAACACACGAGGTCTCGTCTTTGAATCATCCGAGCTCCGGTTTATTTTGGACGGAAATTGACAATGTGTAACTTACTTGCAGTGTTCTTTTTTATTACTAAAATAGAGTCTTCCTCTAATGGATACATTTCGTTCAAACTATGGGCGCCCGCGGGGCCGAAGTTCAAAGTACGTTTGTCGTGCAACCTTCGTCATCTTGCATGGGTTATTTTTTACTTGATGATAAACTAGAATTCACATTCTGCAGGCTAAATTGCTATCCGATTGTCCAGTGGGGAAAGCGGTATTTTGCCAACCGAGAACACCGCGTGAGTTTCCTCATGACTGATTTTGTGTGTCCGTTCGTGTATGTACTGTTTTTTATACTCCGCCCATCACTTGCAATCGGTCGAAAATGGTGGGGTGGACCCACACCAGACTCGGTTATTTTGAACTTGACCTGGAGTGCGGAGGCCGAGCATGGGATCTAGAAGGGGTCTATGGTATCAGGTTTATAGAGAATAAGTCAAAATTGCGAGGCGTGGACCCGCCAAGACGATTCTTCAGGCCCTTGGAGCACAGGAGGTTCTGATTTCAAGCCACGAAGCGGACTTTCCGGCGGCTACGCCGGAGGCAAAATTTCCCCAGATTGGGGATAGGTACTTATTTACGTATCAGCTTTCCCATTAAGACTTTCTCCGTTCAAGATGATGGTGATGACGGTAATACTGATAGTCATATAACCATAGGATCTACATTTTGTACGTTCTAATCGGCTTCAATGTGCTGATAAGCGTTAATCAAGGGGACTGTAACTGGACTAGGTAGTCAGACAGGAACTAACTCACAAACGAATAAACGATTGTTCAATAGAATCACTACCTCCTTGTAGAAGAAGGGCGGGTATAGGTAGGTACCTATTGCATGGCTTATCAATTATACCAAATTTCCAAAAGGTGACCGCATTTTTGGGGTGCTCCTCGCTTGTTAGGAATCCCGGGTCCTTGGAACCTGGAACGTTGCCCAGTTGGCTTTTGCATCGTGGTCGATACGGCCTAAACTTTCCTCACCGTTCATTTCTAGGTAACCGCGAGGCATTGAGAGTTTGAACCTTTTTTTCGTGGACCGGTGTTCTTGATATCCGTCCGCATTTCGACTTTCTCTCCGCCGACGGTCAGCTGCGCGCGGTGTCACCGTATGTGGAAGAGCGCCGGGTATTCAATATGATTTTGGTCAGGGTTCTGCAATTATGTAGGTACGATGGGCTTGGCTAATTACCTTACAATCGGCAGAAAATGGTGTGGGCGCGTGTTGTACCTTTCGTTCGAATACGTCCAGAGAAAGGGTTCGCCGCTCAGCCACCAAACTTTTGAAATGTATACTTACCAGGGATTCAGCACAGACCTTGATTGTTCGGGATCGTCTTGTGAGCGCCCAATGAAGCACCTTCAATACAATTCTCCCAGGTGGGTGTCGCCGTCAATCACCAGGCTTCTTGATTGCGATGAGATGTGTGGGACTATCAACGATTGACAAGTGAATTGAAATGAGCTTATCAGTTGGTTAATCTTAACTTCCTGCGCGTTCACATTCAGATCTTATCAGTTGATTGACTCTGTCACTTAGGCTTCATGTTCTTACTTCACCCAATACAGAGGGATCGCCAGTGCACGGTTCGTCGCTAGATCGGAATTCCCTATCTCATGCACAGGTTAGCTTCCACCGTAGTACCGGCTATGTGTTCCGATTCCAGGCTTAAACGTATCTTCTCGTATAACGTTCAGGACAACGAGGTCGTTAAACCTAAGATCAAACAACAGAAGGACTTAGACTGGTTTAAATTTGGGTCGTCCAGCAGCTCGATCGCACTAAAACGACTTCGGGAAAGCGTGGCATGGCATGGAACCCGTGAGGGTTTTGAATTTACAGTAATACGGTCAAGGCCATTCATCTTGGCTGAGGCGAGGGGGTCAGAGCTCTGAAAGGTCATTCGACGATCGATCCTAACCAGTTTTCGTATTACCGAAGTTCAAGGGTTCCGCAAAATCGCCTTATGGTACGTAAAATCACATTGAATCGTCCTGGCAGTGGAAGTAGGAGCCGTATATCCATTTTGAGAAGAACTGGAAAACGGTGTCAAGAGGATCGAATCTATGACCGAGCCTGCAGGCTTTTACCAGTTGCATAGACCTTATGGCATGGAAGCAGATCACAAGACAGATGAGCGCATGGATCTTACATACACCTGGTAGGGTCGGTGGGCTATGAAAGTCAGTACGGTTCTTTGAGTTGAGGAGATGGAGAGCGGAGGTCAGGGACACGAAATGGTGGACGACGATATCGTACATAGAAATGCAGGATACGGATTTGTCTGCTGAAATTCAAGACGAACCTTTGGAATGGTGAATCGGTGAAGAGCTGTCAGCGCTGCGAAGGTTGTGGAGCAGAGACACAAGAGGACACAAGACGTGTACGGCAGAACGAATAAACACCTGCTACCTGGAAGATGAGTCATTGTGGCGGGGATGATTCGTATGTTCATGCATTCGTGTATGACCTGCAGACGTGTTATCAATAAGACCGCATACCCTTGGTGTAGATACTACGTACTACTCGATCCCGTCCCGAACCTTGGTCGAAAGTAACGGGCAGGGATACGGCGACCGGGCACGGGCATAGGTCATGAACACGGAACCTGTGGTCCCGGATGAAATAACTCGTGGATTGTTGTCTACGGATGCTGAATGATAAGTGAATCAGTGATGAGAGGTTACGAAATCGATCGCATACAATTCACTGTCGACATGGAGTCTTGCGAAGCTGCATATGACAGGAGAATTACTTGAACTGCGAGCTCAGCCAGCGGGCTGAAGGTTCGAGGGATGCTTTGATTGGCTCTGCCTGCTCATTGGTCGTTGAATCCTATAGTCGCCGATGAAGGGATGCCATTGGTGTGCCTTCGCCTGCGGGTAGGGATCGAGGGGTACGCGACCTGGACAAGGGACGGTAGGAGGGTAACGTACAGGAAAAGCACGAATTGAGGACGGAGTGCTGTAAATTTCCATGCTTGTGATTGGACCCAAGGCCGTTACGTTCCGATCATTCCATAGTTGCTCTGCGAACCTCGGAGACATGTCACGATATTCTTTCTGGATCCAGGAATGTCTGGAATTGCTCAGGCGTCATCTGACTTAGCAGGTTGAAGAAAATGGGCAGTTGCGATTAGACAATCTGCGGACATTCCAGCAATACGAAAGACTTTACGCAACTTGGGGGATGATGCACTATAACCGTTTCAAGAAGGATGGCGTAGATGAAGAATGAACTCATACCTTCCGAGTATAGCACCCTTTCGGCGGTGGCATACATGGTGTCATCCTTGACCGCTTTACTTTTTGTGAACTCCTGGGCGGCAATAACGCGACGCGGAAGACCAGGATGGTTAGAACTTCATAATGACACGAGGTCGAAGAAATATTCCTCGCCATCTTTGCGCGTGATCATTTCCAGATTAATGTAGCGACTTGACCATAGGAAACTAATGTGGCGCACCCAGCAACCCATATCCTTCGTCACGCGAGTCATATACCGTCGACGTCGTATCGCAAGTCAGATCAGAAGCGGATTTACGTGACTCTTATCCTTGAACTATCGGATCAAGCAGAATCTATCATGTTAACGTCCTTGGATTGTCGTCAAAGATGACCAAGGTTATTACGACAACCGTCATGAGAAGTGGGAAGAACCCCGATTGTAGAGGTGGAGTCTACCCCAGAGGCAGCAATAGTGCGGCCAGATGAAGTTACTAAACGAGCGGCATATGTCCCGCCATAGTCAGGAACCAATACATTTGATCGTCAAGTGCGATTCACCGGAGTATGATAGCGATCTATAGTGATCAATGAAGCCTCGATCATCGGTCGTGAAAGGGAACTGGGTAGAGCAGCGGCGCACGAAACTTCGGCATGCGATCCAACACGCCTTGATCCTGCGGCTGAGGGTGACGAGGGACAGCGACGCGGCTGGGGTGAGGCGAAAACCATTGAAGGGTTCAAGTGACCTTGTGGGCTTACCTCTCTTCTTGAACGAGGGGGAGGTGACAAGACACGTCGGGCTTGTGAGAATCCCTTCCTAGCTAACAAAGAGAGTATCACCGATACAATCGTGTCAATCTGCTTGCCTTGTGTTGATATCCTTTTCAACTTTCACCATCCCCTCAAAACACTCCTAGTCGTAGTGGACTCCGAAAGACCATGGGATCAAGCTCAACAAATTCCAATCTCCGCGCTCAATACATCAAGATAGGGAGATTAAGGACGTGGGGCCAAATGGGGATGTGCGAGGTGGTGTCGATCTCCAGCTGTAAATCTGGGGTTCCAACGTTGCACTTTGTTCCCTGACTTCTGTCAAAACTTACGGTTCTCGTGTGATGGGAAAGCCATGATAGAATGACATGGAATAAATTGGTGTCTGCGGTTCCGCACCTCGAGGTGAAGCTTCGTGATTGACTATGAACGTTCTTCGAGCGCGGGGCCTCAGAAACTCGACGCAGCAGGTTGCATTTTCAGCATGGATGAGTGCTTCAACAGGGGAACGTTCAGGGGATAGGATGGCAAGTTCCTGATAAACTTTACAAACTCAACACCGAGAGCTTAATAGAAAGGGTACTTATAAAGTTACCAAAGCCGGGTGTAGCGGGAGATCGATTATTTTCCATGAGGAAGCGCCAAGGCACAACGTGGACATGTGGCCGAATTGATACTGTAGAAAATCACCGTTAGCTGATGCCCTGGACTCCTGACCTTCATGTGTGTTTTTTGGAGGAAATTGAACGCCACAGAACGCGCACGAGATAGATTTTGATGTTTTACGAACGGCCTATGATGATTCTACGGCTCGGAGACCACTTTGGAAGTCGTCGAGGAAGACGAAGGGAGCATTTGCCACGAGGATTGACTTCACGAAGCAAGCAAAGCCACCGAACAAAACGTGGTCATTCGTGAGAGTGGTCAGGACGCAGACTGCTCGTGGGCTAAGTAGTAAGCGGAAGACGGCGGGCTCAAATCCCGCTCCAACCCTGCTCATATTTGACATCACCCTCGGGAGCAAACAATGTCGGCTTATCGGCACGGTCAAGGTCCAGCCACAGGAGATTAGGGGAGATACTTCGTATATGCTTCGTGTAGGGGCACAAAGGTTCAAACGGCCACAATACCGATAACGAGATTTAAGGTGCACCCCAGAACGAGATCAAAACCTCCTTCACGTCGAAGACCCTGGGCAAAGTCTCCGAGCAGTCTCCTTGAAACAAGAAATCGACATCTTCATCACCTGAGCATCTCTCCAGGTTGAAAACAGCAATCTTTCCTCCAGATTTTTTGACTTGCGTCGCAAATCCCGCAGCGGGATGCACCTGAGGGAATTTAGCCTGATAGAAAGGGAAGTCGATTTTAAACATACGGTAAACGAACTCCCCACGATGATCAGAAGATCACACCAGGTAAGCTTTCGTTGAATCTCACCCATCAAAGGGGGTACTTCTCCGAACCAGACAACATCAGGTCTTAATAAACCACCGCAGTTACCATATCGATTCGATCCATTCCAATGGTCGCCACCACATTTCGGGAGCTTCTCGACAGGAATCACCTTCTTGGGAGCCGAAGGATCATCACCAACATCAGCTAGGGATGCTGCAAGAATAGGCTCAAAGGTTTTCCGCGTTGCCCTGCATGAGGTGCATTTGGTAATGAATTCGGAGCCGTGCATCTCGATGATACGCTCCTTGGCCTGGGACTGAACTTCTTCGGGCAAGGGATCGAGGACACGGAACGAAAGGCCGTCCACGTTCTGTGTAACATGAAGGGGTGGAGATGCAGAGTTAGGCGCAAGGCGAGACTGTATATCCGGAAGGTTTAGCGTCGCCAGAGCACGATGGGCGTCGTTGGGCTTCGCGTTGAGCATCCTAGGCGATTGCAATGAACATTATGAACGCTGAAAAGATATGAGGGCCTACATAGTTCGCCGAGCATGAAAATGCTGCCAAGCTGAGCTCGGATCCTTCTGAAATGCTTCTGGGGTAGTGTATGGTATTGCACCCTGAATGGATATAATTAGAATCCGATATGTCCTGCCAAACGCGATCGGCTCACATCTTGGTTTAAAGGCGAGGCGGTAACGCCGCGATATGTTGCTATACCTGTGGGTTGAAGGCCGTAAGATCTACCGTATCTCGAAGACGAGATCTAATTCAGTTTTATACATACCTGAACGAGCCGATAGCCCGGCGCCAGAAAGTATAATTGGGTTTTTGCTAGAAGCCAAAACTTCGCGAAACACTTGGATGTCATCAGAGGGCATACTGTAGTAACTGAAGCAAAGGTAGCGGAGTTCTTGGATCGTAGATCGCCCGAATTGGATCCTCTATTGTTCAAAGCAGTCCAAACCTCAACACATGGTCAAATACGCGCCTCACTTTCGTTAGGCGAAGTCCTCGTGAAACGTAAGTTCATATATTTTGCAGGCATAGTTCATCTACTATGAATTCCCGTCAATCTCCAGGGAGAGACCCATCAAAAGATCCATAGCGGCTACCCTAAATGTGTCATCTGTGATCGCCACAGACGGTGCGGGGTCAAGGAAAGTGAAGAGAGGCGGATGGGTTCCGTTAGAAGCGTATTCCGGCCAATGAATCTGCGAAAGCAAACTGATGCTGCCAGTGCCCGTAGGAGCATTAGGGTTCAAATGATGGGCAAAGTTGACTGAGTGGACAATGAATCAGAAGAGGTGGTGTATTGGGTGTAGATCGACTTACTGAGGGCATCAGTCCCAATGAAGTCAGGCGTCCCGGTACCGTAGAATTCAGGAATATCTGAGCCGTGGAAGGAGCCAAGGAACTCTGTATCTTTTCCTCGTTTAAACACTTGTGAATTGTGAGCGCTTCATCCTTGATGGTCATAGGGTGTGCACTCACGGAAAGCAAAGGTTGGCTGAGTTTTTGATGCGGTTCTAAGGAAGAATCTCCGTGGAGCCTGGAACGTCATATCACCCTGTACCGCCGCGATTCGTTTGAATTCCGGACTGGGGGGATATCAGCTGCTGGTCGAGTGTTTAAAGGGCTAAAAGCGACATACGTGGCTTCGTTTGCGTCTCCAGTACCGAATGGACTCCCCTACAAAAGTACGGGGATGAGTTACGTCGGAGACTCGAGCCCGGGGGCCATTGGAGTTCACTTACTACTGCAGGATTGTTAGGATAGGCTTGAGCGACCAGATTAAGTTGTGCGGCGCCGACTCCAGGGAGATAGCTTGTCGAATATGTCACGACAGTGCTCAGATGCAGAAGGAGGTGCGTACTTGGTGCTTATGTAGTTCAAGAACTCGGCATCCGTTCTATTGCCATTAGTCAGGACGAAAGTTTTGTATAGGAGACCCTGCCTACGTGATGTTGAGGGACGATAATGCGAAGAGTCTGTCTCAATCCAGTCAGCAAGTGGTCAACGGTAAAGGAAGATAACGTACGTTCCCTCATCGTCGCAATCACCAGTAACAAAGGGGACCTGAAGATGGGATTATGATCTCTTCAGA
Source organism: Pluteus cervinus (assembly GCA_004369065.1). Classification (NCBI taxonomy): domain Eukaryota; kingdom Fungi; phylum Basidiomycota; class Agaricomycetes; order Agaricales; family Pluteaceae; genus Pluteus; species Pluteus cervinus. The sequence goes on from ML208549.1 coordinate 23,008, forward strand.
CGCTCAAGCATCGATACCTCCTACCTTAGCATACTTTCCCTCCAGAACAGATACTTGAGGATCCCTAACAATAACCTCACCGTCAACACTTGGTCCCCATGTCGTATTCAAACTTTGGAAAGCGAAGAGGCCAGGAGTCTGATCAATTGCGTTCGACAGGTCTTCAAACGAAAGAGCTCGCAAGCACGCGATCAAGTTTGCTGACCCAGTGCATCCAGTGTCGGCGACAAGTTGGTCAAAGAAGCCTTGCTTGGCAGTGATATCTTCAAGGGGAATGGGGGACCCGGATTCCTAGAACAAGATGTTCAGTTTTTTCGACTAGCCAGATGCGTGTTTGGTGAAGGCTAACCATGAAGGCGCCACGGAAAAGTCCCTGTGGGTTACCGTCGTTGATGACCAGGTGAAGTCCAACAGCGATAGCACCAGCACTCTCGCCCCATCTAAGTCACTCGCGTTAACATATATACTCCAATAGGGTCAGAAACCAACTTACATAGTAACCTTCTGCGGATCACCTCCGAAGGCAGAGATATGCTGTTGAACCCATTCCATCGCAAATCGTTCTAGCACGCCGATCAGGACTTGAAAGACTATGCGCAAAGCAAGACTTACGGTCTCTCAATCCGGCGTTCCCAAGACCAGCATCCTTGGCCTCTTGACCTCCAAGGAATCCAAATGCTATCGAAGTACGTAACTATTTTGGTATCCAGCAAGATTTGAAGGAACTTACCACTTGTACGATAATTTGCGGATACATAAACGACGTCTTGGTCAAGAGAAAGGGAACGTTCGACGACTGTGTTTCCTGGGTTTTCCGAAGTATCGCCTTCTTCGAATCCACCTGTCATCCAGGTCAAAGATAAGGTCGCTATAACCCCAAAGATGCAACTCGCCTCCGAAAATCCACTACACAAACAGAATAAACGTTTACGTCAAAGAAAAATGGAACCCAACTCACGAACAACACAGGTAACTTCTGTCCGGGACTTGCGGTGGAAGGTGTGACGACGTTGATGAACAAACCTAAGCCGAAAAGGTTAGCCTAATCTCCGTGCATGAAGCGAGGATAGCTTACAGTCTTCAGATATCCCGTTCGTAAGATCAGACGCAATAAGGGCAGATTCGTTCATCCCAAAGATCAACGGGAAATCTTCATCTTGTTGAAAACACGCTGCTCCAAAGTTGCTTGCATCTTGTATCCCCTTAAACGGGATAGGAGGCTGGGGTGGTGCAAACCGAAGATTTCCTACTCTAGGAAGGATGCCATGAATTAGACGCAGAGTATCAATGATGACAATAGTGAATACTCACGGCGGTGCAGCAAAAGGTACCCCTAGGAAGGTCGTCACATTCCCCGCTACAGCACCTTGGAACGAGCCATAGCTAAGCTTAACAATAGGCCCTATCGTTCTGGGAGTAGGTGTTGCGAGAATCGCCGGAACTGAGACCAAAAGAGACAACCCCAAGAGAGAGGATTTCATTTTTCTTGGGACCAGAGCTGAATGTGAAGTCAGCTGGATCACGCTGCAACAATCCTAGGATGAACTCACTTTTCCCCCACTTGACGGTAAGTCGACAAAGGGTCCGTGTCGACGCACCAGGATGTAGGCTGTTTAAGAGCCAACTCCTCTACGGGACGGTGAAAGACATTGCCGGAGTAGTGAGAGTTTCTCATGGAAGTATACCTGCTGTAAATCGCTTCCGTGAGCACGGGATTGACCCCTCAGGCCACAGGTGCCCATAGAGCCACAACGTTCCTCGGGGTACGCAGATGTAGAACCTGATTGGCTACTAATCTCAACAAAGATGCTCAAGTTCTTCGTTCGGAGCTTCCTAAGCTGTGTTCCTCAAAAAAGGACTCTCACGACTTGGAGATGGGACCATGCGAAGCTTACATCCCCGGGTCTGCACATGCTACTCTTGAGTTTAATAAGACATGTAAGGGTAATTGTTACTCACAGATGTTCCCAGTGCGCACCCGTTGATGTCATCACTGTTACGCTGCCATAGGAAAGCCAACGTCATGAATCAGTCGATCCCCAGGAACATGGTTCCGGGAAGGCTTCCAGTTCATCCCAACATAAACGTTCGAAGAGTATACCCACGACGTAAGCCGAGTGAGAAACCATATATCACCGACATATATTCATCAAACAGATACAACCAAAAAGCATACCAAAACCTGAGGAGGGATCTAATCCTCTCAAGTACAGGACAGGACTACGCCGCCTGCCTAAGATTACGCCGCTCTTCGCTGAGGGTCCCGAATTGCTTCATGTCGAGAACCGCGAATGGCCATGTCAACCAGTTACCCCCGGTCCTCAGGCTTCCGCTAGGAACGCGCATATCTTCGAGGAGTTCGTCGATGGCTTGAGGCCATCTATAGAATAATTTACATGAAC
>ML208550.1:2868-14240 GCA_004369065.1 Pluteus cervinus
GAGAGAGAGAGGAGAGGAGAGAGGCGACGAGATAGAATAGTCCATAGAAAGAAAATAGAGAGGACATAGAGAACAGAGAATAGACCACCCAGAGACATACCAGACCAGACCAGAAAGTACAGACCAAGCCAGGTAGACCCGACCAAGTCGTCACCAATTTGCCTGTGGTGAGGACCGGTGGAGGGTGTGGTCCGGACCAGAACACCAGCCGTGTGAACCGGCAGCCGGGGTGGTCTCAACCGCTTGCCGGATGGTCCCAACCAATATCTTTTTGGTCAGGACCGGTCTCGACAGGCATTTCCTTTTATGGTGGTCCCTAGAGGTCCCGACCGGGCCTGACCCGATTTGGGAATTTCCGACATTGAGTGCCTGCGGGTGTCGCTCCATTCTGTGTTGCGTTCGTCGCATTGTGTTGGAGAACAGGAGTGAGTGGTAATTCCTCTCGAGGAGGATCGTTCGCTGCGTTTTGCTCGTGTCCTTGGTCAGGAGATGTATGCTTCTTGGGTGTTTCATCGCAGACTTCTTTTTCATCCGTCTTTGATGGCTTGGAGGGAATGGCTGATGGGACTCCCCGAGAGGTACCATCTTCGCCACTCGGCTTTTTCTGTCCACTCTTTACTGTCTCGCTCTTATCACTCCCTCCGTTGTCTCTTTCCTCGTCTCCGTCTCTTCTGGGTTCCTCTTCGTCTGCAACTTGGTGAAACGCGTGGGGAACAGTGGTATCAGTGTGGCGATTACTCCCGCTTTCCTCCCCGGTCGAGTTGTCGATGCAGAGACCTTGAAGTTCGACAGACGTCATAGCCGACAAGTTCACCAGGGGTGGAAGTGAACTCCCGGACAAGTTCCCGTCAGATCCTCCCTCGCTCCCACCATCCTCAGATTCCCTCTCGTCAAAGAGATGCTCTATTGACCAAAATTCCTCCAACGGAGACACCGACTCCTCGTCAACACAAGCGTCCATGCCACCCTCCACAATGAACAACATTGGAGGATCGTGGTCGTCATTTGTGGTGCTTGGCGAAATGACCCCCATTGGCTTGCCACCGCTGGACAACTCGTAATCAGTGTCCACCTCTACCTGGTGGTATTCGTCGTTGATGAAATTCCATAACGACGAATCCTTTCCGCCGATGAGGACCTGCTCGACATCGAACCTTGTGTTGTCGAGAAGGCTTGCCTCCCTAGGAAGACCTGTGGGGAGGGCGTGGATTGCTTGAACGAGAGGGTGTGGATGCGATCTAGGAGACGCGTCAGGACATTCAAGTTGGGGACGATCTTTCCATAGGTATGTAAGGCGACTCACTCGATCCACTCTGCTGATAACTCTAATAACGTTCTTCTAGAAGGGATCACGATCAGTGTCGTCTCTACAAGACACTAGAGCCACGACATACCTAGCAGCGGGGTATTCTGTGTGGTGATGCGGTAGCGGTACAAGGACGTCTCGAATAAATTCGTCGAGACCGTGTGGCATTTGGATACCCCTCCAATAGGCACGAAATCTTTGGGCCATGATGGACGTAGTGCGGGCGTAGGTGAATAGAAACTCTAGGCCCGTGAGGAATTCCTCGGTGAGTTCCTCGTTATCGAGTTGGTCGTGAGGATATTGAGGGCTTTGTGGTTCCGGAGTTTCGACTGATGTGATTTGTTCCAGTGTTTGCGGGATTTCCTTTCGAGCCAGGCGCGGTGGTAGAACGCTTGGGAGTGGTGACTTTTGAGCGAACCGCGGTGGCAGAATGCTAGGGGATGGAGATGGTAGGACAGATGTGGCAAGGGTCGCGGTTGGCGGGGTGGTGAATTGAACTTTTCGTTTTCCCTTGCCTTTGATATCGTAGGGGGTGTTTGGCGCCATTGGGGTATATGGTATCGATGAATGAATACAAGATTTTGAAGTTGAGAGGAAGGAGTTGAGGACGAGCCGCTCGTGTGGTTGTGGTTTGATGTTAAGTTTGTGTCCACACCACGGGTCGAACGACCACCAACGTCCCGTCCACACAGACGGTATTTTCCTGGATAAACGATCAATTTGGCAACCACAGCTCTGATCTTTGTGTCATCGAGTATCAGAAAATCGGGGAAGAACCAATACGGTAAGCCTGAATGTTTTCGGAAAAACTTCAAAAAGCACAGCGTGTCGATCACCGTCCATGTGTTCAGGTGCCCGTTCTAGATCTTCAACTCACGATTTGTTTATCTCAGGGCTCGAGATAAGGTATGATATTTGCGATGGGATAGACATGGTGCTAATTCTTACAAACTGGTGGAATAATGATCGCGTCGAACTTCGTATCTCTGAGAAGACAGAGACACGGAAATGCAAGGACCCTAAAAGCTACAACAAATGACGAAACGGAACGTGAATATCCGAATAGGTATACGATTGGTTGAAGAATTAGGCAATGCAAAGATGGATATCGATGGATAAGGGAATCATAGAAAAGGTGAAGTGATGGAAGGCATGATAAGAAAGAAGAAAATCTGATATGATCGTGTTAGGGCCTTTTAAAAGTTTGCCGGTTCAGCGAGAGTATTTAAATGCAGAACGAGGGCGAAGTTTCCTCGTTTCTGGCCCCGCTGCCGTTGTTGTGAGTGCCTCCGATTCCACCTCCCGGGAACGCTTCTTCCCCCGTGTTTTGAGGACATTTGGTTGGGTGGCTGCGGTTGTGGCAGCCGACACCGGCGCGAGTGGTACATCTTCTTGAGGAGGATGAGTCGCCATGTTTTCTTCTTGTCTCGGGACAGGAGATGTCGATTTCTTGGATTTTTCATCGCGGGGTTCCTTTTCACCCGTCTTCGACGGCACGGGGGAAACAGTCGGTGAAGGCTCCGTCAAGTCGTCATCCCCTCCATCATCCCGTTCGGAATTTTCGCCTGGTGTCTTGTCTTCTTGTGTCGCTAGAATCCCCTTGCAAAAGCGCGGTGGCAGGGCGCTCGTGCAAGGATGGAACCTCTTTCGAAATCGAGGGGGCAAGACACTTGGAGAGGGTGCGAGACGAGGGGTGGCACCAGTATCACTTGGGGGAACGTCGAACCGAATATTTCGTTTCGGGTTGCCTTTGGTATCGTAGGGAGTATTCGGGGCCATTGAAAGATGCGGTGTGGATGGATGAATGCAAGGTTACGAGGTTAAGAGGAAGGAGGAGGGTATGAGGCGTTCGTGAGGTTGTGGTTGTGGTCGAGTGTTAAGTTTGACTGGGTTCAGCGGCAGCCAGGTACTTTAAACCACATCGCCACGTGCCTTGGGTGTCAAAGGCTCTAACGTTCAAAGAGACCAAGAATTCCTTTGTTTACCCTCTTTGCCACTTCGGGACGCGTCGCCTCGGCGCGGTCTGTGGTAGATGCAACGTCCCTGTTTAAATTTAATTTACGTTTCATAATTTCAACGTCCAGCAATGTGTCAACAGAATACATAGTTATCAAAATCTACATGTTGTAGCTGTCATAGGACTAGTAACGTCTAAGAACATCAAACCGTATCGAGTAATTACTCCCCAGCCAATAACCAAGGATGAAGCTGAGAAATAGAACGCCAATGCACCAGATTAGAACTGGATCGAAGGAAGATACCTGCGATACGATGAGGAGGGTAAAATAGACAAGCAGGTAGCAACATACCTCGACGATACCGTGAACTTGATTCGGCGTTGCACGACCTGTTGCAACCCTCGTGTTTGATGCCCCCTCAGCCTTATGAACGTTTGGAAGACCCCCGCGCAACTGGGACGGTGGGGTGTGGGGTGTTTGTCCTATATCACGAGAAGCATTAGAAGTTAGCCACGCTTTCCAAAATGACGCATTCTGAGACTCACTGGACCCGATTCTCTCCAATACTTCGGCCCAGACGGATAAAGCCTCGAGTCGGGCCATGAGAATTCTGATCCTGACGAGTTGAAGTCTTTCATTCGCAGATGGGGGTGAAGTGTTCTCGCGATTGTTTGGTATAGTCGGTTTCTCTGCAGTTTGAGCAGGAGCTGGAGGAGACATTGCTTTGTATACCGGTGGAAGGAAGGTATGAGCTGGCAAAGTAAAGTTGAACGGAGAGTTGGTTTTGCCACTTGGTCAACGAGTCCCAGACGCGCTGTGGTGGTGGTGGTAGGAGTTGAAAGTGAGAACGCCTTCAAGTCGCCCTTTTGTATCCTTCATTGCTTTCTTTGAGCTTTGAGCTCAAAGAGCTGAAAGGTTCTTTGTGCCAGTGTCGATGGCGTGACGGCGAAACTGACGAGCCGACGCGTCAAAGCAAGGCGTTGTGGGAAAGAATGACGTAATTCTTTGCCGCCGTCCCGGGTTGCTTTCCCCAGACACGGACGAGCTGGAAAGCATGTCCCTCCTCAGCTGTCCTCCCGATATTCTCTTTCGTCTGTTTACGCACCTCGATGGATACAGTCTAATGAGATGCCGAGAGGTATGTCACGCCTTCACCCTTGAAGCTCTGGAACACCGAGTGCTGTGCTAATCCTCGTCATTCGTTCGCAGATCTGTCGAAGATTCAACGAACTCATCTCTGAGGATGTATATTCCCAGTATTCTTTGGCCTTATACAGGTCCTGCATGGTTGATGATCTGGATACTCATCCGACATTGGACATCAGCGACCGTTTGAATCACCTCCAGTCATTTCTCTCACGTCGCTCCTCCTGGCATACAACGGGTCCTGATTTAACCATTCCACTCCCAGCCAGTTCATCGACTCGTCCTTTGGATTGGGAATACTCCTCAGGGCTACTTGTATCGCTTCCGACGATGAGAAGCGTTCGCTCTATAGACGTCATGGCATCGACTCCTGGTGCGATACGCGAAATGGAGGTTGAATCGGGAGAAATCGACGAACGGTCGGATTATACTGAACATGTCGTCGATCATTCTCAAGATCTTTTGGTCGTTGCGGCTTTCAAAAGTCTTAGGTATGTCAGCCATCCATACACTTAAGCTTGAAGACTTTTAAACTTCGTCCTCGAAAGTCCCACACACCAGGAATCTGGGTTCTACGTCCTTTCACTTTCAAGTGGAGGACCTCACCCAGAGGCAGCTCGTTCGTACACTAGACTCCCCTACGAAGTTGGAACCTTTTTGTGTTTGCATGTGGACGTGTACGAAGACTTCGTGTTGGTGTGCGATTCGATCGATCGATCATGGTGGGGAGGTGATATCTACGTCTATAATTGGAAGACGGGGGAGACGACGGCCGTAAGTAATCTAGTTATGTTCCATTTCTCGTCCACATGGACAGCCTCTGATCCAACCATTTCAGCATATCAGAGATATCCCTGATATCGGCTTTATCTTCCTCGACAGGGACCACCTCATTGGTTGTTCGATGAATCATACAGAAAGCTCAGTCCAACTTCGAGTTGTTTCCCTCAAGACCTCGCGATGCGTCCTGATCTTACCCTTCCCTGAACTCAAACACCACAACCCTTTGAACTTTGGGATCAAGTCATTTAGTGGGACTTCGAGGGTACCACTCCATCCGAACCGGCGTAATCCTTTCCATAGTTCCCCTGACGACACTATAATATCCCTTCAAGTACAGGAGCCGAACAAATGGTGCTTTCTTTGCGTTTTCCCGAAGTCGTCCATCCTGGAACTACTTACAACCATGGAGGAACTGCTGCCGAGAGCACCGCGGATTATCGAATGGGGAACATGGCCACAGAGTACCTTCGAATTACCATCCCCAAGTCCAACTCGATCGCATGGATCCCGTCTCGTTATCGTCCTACCCAATTTCAATCAAATTGGGATATTCGATTATCCTCCGAGGTGGTTTATGAGGGAAATGAAAGCCGTTGAGAATGGGGGTGTCTTTGCCCAACCAATTATGACTATTCCACCTTCTCAACCGTCGCAGGAGATACATCTGGAGATGAATGGTGGAGATTGGAACTTGTACTTTGAGGAAGACCTTTTCGTTGTAGGATCGGTGAGTTATCCTGCCTTCGTCGTTCTTCAAACCTCTTAGATATTGATTTAAATTCAATATTTGCAGTTCCGTGAAGGCAATCACTACGTCTTCAAAGCCTGATCGTGCTCCGTTTTGAACCGTAGAAATATCCTTGCCATTGACAGATACTTAGTTGTGGTTTCGACTGAGAATGACTATGCGATTCACAGAGCTGAGGATCGCTTGAGTTGGCCCTTCGTCAAGGCGAGTCAACGGCGACTTGGTGCCAGCCCATGGGAAACGGTGATGTAGTGCCGAGATGCCGTTCCGTCACCACCCAAATTCGGCCTTTCTCTCTCACCGTTGTCGCCACATAAACCCGACGTTCGGTGGCCGCCATCGCCATGGCTCTGACAACGACGACCGCCACCTACGAGGCCTTGCTCATTGGAGGCTTTTTCGCTGCTGCGTACGTTTTCTTATTATTTCGATTCTGAGCGCGTTTTGAAGGAAAACATGTTAATTTAAATAAAGGTTATCGGGGATTATACTCCTTCAGGCTAGAGCGTACTTCTGGTTGTTCCCTCGAGATGCATGGCAATATAAGACTTTGGTGAGTGAGATGCATTTGTTTTGGTTTGTTCGGTGTGTTGATGACGCGTTGATAGGTTTTTACTACGTGGTATGTCTGTTTTCGCGTAGGCTGTGATACGGAGACTTTGGGGTTGATGAGGTTGATGATAGGGTGTTGGATGTGGTTCATATGGGGTTTGTGATGGCGTCGGTGTGGACGTACTTTTTGGACATCTTCAATGCGGGAGCTCAGGCCATGTTTATACCAAAGTGAGTTGAATCAGTTCTTGCGTCGAGTTCAGCGCGTGTATTCTAATTGGTCTGGATAGGCATATCTCTGTTAGTACTTGGTTTTACCCCCGTTCTATCGCCCAGTAATTGACTTTGACGCGTAGGTCACTATATGGGTTTCGGTATAGCTTTCTGTCCAGCTTCCGATCATACCTGATCCTAAATTTTATCGAATAGGCCGCATCGTCATTCCTTTCACAGTTGTAAGTCGATCCTATCGTGTTCGTTCCCGATTTGAACTTATTCTCTAGTTTCCATATCCATAACCTGATTCGTGAGTTTCTGTTCCTCCAATTTTATTGTATTCATCGTTATATTCTTGTTGCTTCTTAGTTCTCGAGAACCTCGCCACGGGGATCTTGCTTGTACGTTGATCCTTTGACTCGAATTGGATGGGTATGTTAACGAACATTTTTAGTTCATTCTATCGGTTGCACGGCTTGGTATGCCTTCCTTCCCGCTAGATATCTATGTTGTTGACGATTTTTCTCGGTCATCCATAGCTTTTGCTTCAGGTATGCTCGTTTTTCTATCTTTTGACATAAACCTGACGATACCATTCAGTGTCGGGCGTTGAGCTGTAGGTTCTTTCCGAATTCTCTCGCGTCTCGTTTACCTACTTCTCTCCAGCGCCAAAGTCTTCAGCACCGATTCGTTCTCAACCCTCCAAGGGGTGAGTCCCTCCTCTTTCTCTTACGGCCTTGTACTCATTACTTGAAGTGGTCTCCATGGCTCTCTCGTTCTTTAGTCTTGACATTCGCGCTTGACGCCTTAATCGGCTATGGATTATCTTTCATGTTTTATCACAAACGGCCTCAACCACCCCAGTACGCCTACCTCCCACTTCCACTTTGCTCCTGTTCGTTCGTTCGTTCGTTCGCCTGCTCATAAGTTCTTGTGTAGGAAGATCAACCCCATGCTTCGATCCGCCATTCGTACTACCTTCTTCGTTGGGTGTTACGCAATGTAAGTTCGAGTCTCTCCATACGGAATCCGAGTTTCCCTTTCTGATGTATATGTTCTTTTAGGTTCACGACGTTTATCACAGCTACTTTTGTGAGTGTTGTATATTGACGTCGAAGTTAAGAAGGATTTCGTTAACTTGAGGGTGTGTATGAATAGTGTTATGCTTTCGCTCCTAACATTAGGTTTATGGGATGTATCTTCATCCTCGCAAAGAGTACGTGTCTAATTCCGAATCAATGTCACGTCGTTTACTGTTACTAACTTCGTTTTTGTTGGAATTTAGCCAATACTATGTACATGGACGTGTAAGTCATTCGTCATTCGTCATTCGTAATCCTCTCCTACCTACCTACTTACTCATCGAAACTTAATTCGTTTTGATATGGGCAGTCTAAACAGCCGAATGCAATTCCGTAGAGTGACGACGAAGCCTAAACTTGTTAAGGGTCAGACTGACTTAAAGAAGTCTGATGATGATGAGAAGGCGGGGAGCGTTCAAGCTCAAGCTCAAGCTCAAGGTGCAGTTTCAGAAGGTGCGGGTGATGGAGTTATTGGAGCCAATGTCGAATTGGGTGGTGGGAATGGAGGTCAGGAGAAGAGGGGTAACGAGCCGGTAAGTTCTAATTTCGTGTTTTGTTTGAGATAATACTGACTTGTCGACGTGATGCTTTCTTGGTTTTGGTAGATACAACAGGTTTCTATTTTTGCGGAGATGCGAAGTGATGTTGGTACCGGTACCGCCGGTGAACGGATTGTTTCTAGATCGAATGAGACGAGGGATCCGGAGAAGTCGGTACCATTGGAGTAGTTCTTAAATTTTGAAGTTGTCGGTTCGTCTATTGTATATACTATGCTGTCATTTTGAATCTGTATCTCGTGTACCCTACGATAAATCTAGTTTGATATAAAGTACACAGTGACACTATGGTAGTAGTAGGATACCCGCGTGGTACGCGTTTTGGATGGGGATCGTCAGGAATCAGATACATATCAATGTCGCGTCAAAAAAAAACGTCAGGATAACTACATAAGTAGTGGCCCACGGCGTACAAGAATGAGGGAATGTTACGTTACGGTAGAGTGATTCTGAGATCACTTCTGGGTTTCGTTTTCTTGGTTCCCGCAAATTAAAGATCCAACGTACCACCACATCAGAAACACAGCGAGAACAGCAATCCCGATCGATTCCAACATTTCTGTTCGATTTCGATGAGTATCTTCCTTTCGCGGTTCGTCCCGACCTGCTTGAGGTTCTGTCACTCTAGTACCATCGACTTGAGGAGGATTCGGAATTGCCCTGTTACGTTCTACTGGCTGAGTATCGGGTATTACCCTACGACGTTCGACTGGCTGAGGATCGGGTATTGCCCTGCGACGTTCGACGGGCTGAGGATCCGGTATTGGCTGCACGACTTCAACTACGGATGGTTGCGTCATAGTAGGTCGAAACGTACTGTGGCCGTCGCCGTTGTTCTGCGCTGATGTCGTTGAACTCCTAACACCAATGTCCGCAGTAGCAGCAGCAGCAGCAGCAGCGGGATTCCCATTACTACTCCGTTCTCGTCGTCTACGTTGTTCATGGGTTTCATGGGTCTCATGCCGTTCGTGTACCTCGTTATGTTCATGTCGTCTTCGTTCGGGGATGGGACTTGGAGCGCGGGAACGGTAATCGGGAGGTGGGGCCTCTGGGGCTAGGGTGGTGTGATTTTGGGATCGGGGTGGTGGATTTGGTACTGTATGGGAGTAGGGAGGTGGTTGTGGATTACTTGGGGTTGATGTGGTATTGGGAGGAGGAGGAGGAGGAGGAGGAGCGAAAGGTGAGTGGCGTGGAGCGTGCGGTCTGGATCCATAGGTGGTGAAACTTTGTGCGTGCAGAATGGTACCGTCTGTCATGACGGTGCTCGACCTGAAACTTGAGGTGGGTCGACTTTCGTTACGGTCTGAACGATGATGACCAGAGGTTCTTTGTTGTTGGTTTTGGTCTTGGCCACTGGGACCTTGATGAGGACGCTGGTCTCTCACGACTAGAGGAATTAGGACACGGTTTTTTGGGGGTGGAGACGGACTCACTTGGGTAGCCATTTACAACTGAATCTCCGATGTCAATGGTGGTATCAGGACCGAACCTCATCGCTAAAAGTGGGCCACAATATGACGATTAGTCCCGATGAGAAGAGAGACAGAACATACCATTCGGCGTCAAATTGTTGATTGTTGCATTTCTTGCATAGATCTTGCTATTTCCACCGAATTCCATGGATGAAAGAAGGATGAAGTAGGAAGAGAGAGGAGGATGCTCGATTCAACCGTGGCGAGAGGCTTTTAAGGGCTTGGGGTGGGGGACGCTGTGGACAAGGCAGACAAAGGCAAGACAAGGGCACGAGTGGCAACAATGGAAATGTAGAGTCAATCACAGCGAGGTGGTTTCACGAAGTGGTGGCCGGACTTTGAAGGCCTTTTGTGGTGGCACGCAGCTTTGCTTTGAGGTGATCGATGTTCGAGTCGAGCTCCACGACCCGCGGATTGAGTCGGAGTTCGATGGTCCGATGGTGGCATTTTTTTATCGGGAACTGCCGTTGATTCACGTTGATTCTCAACTTCTCACCTCCTGCTTCTTCCTGCCCGCGATTCAAAAAGATGCGGGGTTGGTGGTGAGACCGGTGAGGTGAATGGTGAGATCGGTGAGACGTTGACTAACGAGTTCGTGCTGCAATAAAGCTACACTGATGAGAGATATAGTTGAACCGAATAGTGCGCTGATGCGAGGTCGTATTTGAATGATTCTCGAACTCAGATGTGACGTTGACCACTAATCGCCATATCTTACGCTCAATTCGAGTATATTCCGTGGTTTTATTTCTCATACAAGCAGATCGAGACATCATATCACTGGAACTATCGATAGGTCATCGGTCTCCTCTCGTTCCTTGACGCTGGAATTTAGCGGATCTATTGGACGAAAGATTTATTACATAGATTCTTTGTATTCGTAACACTGGCTAATATCAACTAAGTCTATGACAGAATTAAACGTTACGGTTTCCAGGGCAAACCCAGTACCCTTCTGCGGCAGAAGAGTCTGTATGTACACGAGGTTATGGCATTCTGGCAAGTACAATGGCAACATCCGTTGTGAGGCGGAGCCGCTCATTCTTAATCACAGCCATTCTTTTGTTTCTGCTTTGGTTCAACGTTGAACACTGAATATTACTGAATATTGAACGGATTTAACAAGGGGTCCGACTCGATCACCATACCATCACGGCGAAGCTGCTTTTGCGAAATCTGCCGGATTAGATTCATTTAACTTACAAGGCTGAGATGAAGGGGTGGAATGGACACACCAATTCATACTATTGAACGGCGCCACATTGGCTGCCACACGTATCTGACCTGTAAACAGCAAGTTGAACTTATCGCCTCGTCACCAAGAACATACCCGGCTTCGCTAATTTGAATTATGATTCTGCCCTTCTATTCTTCGTGAAATGCTTGCACATCGTGTAGACAAGAGATACGAATGAGAGACAAATTTGCTGCTGAGCGCAGATAGACCCATTGTTGAACTATTCTTAGCGGAAATCGTCAACTCGGACATACCAGTTCGGCAACATCCGAACTATGGCTAGCAAGCTGTGAAGCCACCACGGCCGCCACACAC
>ML208550.1:15121-45418 GCA_004369065.1 Pluteus cervinus
TTGAAGGCCTTTTGTGGTGGCACGCAGCTTTGCTTTGAGGTGATCGATGTTCGAGTCGAGCTCCACGACCCGCGGATTGAGTCGGAGTTCGATGGGACTCCGATGGTGGCATTTTTTTAAACCGGGAATTGCCGTTGGTTCTCAACTTCTCACCTCCTCCTGCTTCTTCCTGTCACGCGATTCGAAACGATGCGGGGTTGAGAAACAGTTGACAAGGACGACGAGATAATGAAGGTCATTGCGTCGACCTCTGAATATCTCGATCGGAAACTCTATTGTTCGAGCATTACAGCGATTTGTTGCGTTCGTGACATTCTCCAGGATCGGCAGTTGAGTAAGTCTATAAACTATGTACAGTTACAGTAAGTTAAACGAGTTAAACGTCTGATCAAGGTTTGGGTGACCAGGAATGGACCGACACCCAGGAGTCAGCCGACAGCATTCCAAAGTTATGTAGGATGATATACGCCGTCGGTTAGTTGCTCGCTACCTTGATAATGGATCTGGTTGGGATGTGGCGACACCTTTGGTATTCTGGCCCAGGGTTGCGTCATTTTTCTTGTTGTTCGGTTGATGATGCATCAGCGTTCGACTTGAGGTCGTATCACGATAATAGCTGATTCACCCAAATATCATAACCTCACATTCTTCTTACGATCGCGGGGAGATTGGCTCATTCTCAATGGTGGGTATAAGTGGGACGCGGTGGTATTCATTACAGATGCTCCTTGTATTCTTAAATAATTAACTATCGATACTTAGTATCTTTGTGAACCGTTGTGTCCTATTTGAAACATGTCCTCCGTCAATGACGTTGACTTACATTGGATCGGAATGGAGGAGAATGCGAAATCCACTGGCAGCTTTCACTGTCCCAATGCTCCCATACTCCAGTGAAAGGATCCTCCCGCCAGTAGACAAATTGAGGACTATCGGCCCTTTGTTCTCCACTCCCGTCATTGGACTGGGACTGCGCCTGGTAGGAATTTGGCGACCTCGCTGGCATAGGCGCAGAGAAGGGAGTCCTAATCGGTGCTCCAGCTGGGTCGTGGCTCGGCCAATGGTTCTGCAGTCCATTCCTGGAATATATGGTTTGATCGCCTGAAAATGAAGCGGAAGGTCGTGCGTAATGTGGCGACTGTGCAGAGCTTCCTGCCGGATTTTCCATCGTGGAGCTGGAGGCTGAGTTGAAGGGGTTGATGAGCTATTTTTTGTGGATATCTTTTGGAGTTGGACTTACTCTGCCCTGGACGCGGATGTGCAGGCTGTTGAGGAGGATGACCCCATGGACTTGGCCCCCAGTTATTGTTATTCGTGACGGATGCTATCCCACCAATCAGCCTGATACAGCCTGTCAGCGAGAAATGACCCACCGTTAGACGAATATGTGTTCCACCGACTCTCTGGTGCATCAACTTGTAAGTTCTTGATGTTAATGGTCATTTTGCGAGAGGAGGTGCGACTGGGACAATACCTGCCGGGGGCGGGTATTTATACCCGAAATCGGTGGCGCGGCAGGATACAGCAAGAGGACAAAGGGCGCTTGTATCCACAACGTAGACAACGCCTTGACGTCTGCAAACAACGAACGTTGCCTCTCGAGTCAGTTTAAACAGCCAGTAACTTATAAGTGAACTCATCGCCTTGTCTCCAGGGCTTCGCTAATTTTTCGTTATGAGTCTGCCCTTCTGTTTTTCGTGAAATGCTTTGACGTCGTGTAGACGCAGATAGATCCATTGTCGAACTATCCTTAGCGGCAAGCCGCAAGGAATCGTCAAGTTCCCAGTTCGGCAATATCCGAACTATGGCTAGCAAGCTGTGAAGCCACCACGGCCGCCACACACTTTCTGCGACCCACCATGATCTCCTTATCGTCCACAGGCTCACAATCTCATCGAACTACAAGGACCGCAACATCGGTACTGGGATACTTCTATAGGTGAGAACCTCGGTTTAAGCGTGGTGGTCGATCTACTTGAGATCATAGTCTTTGAACCGTTCACCTATCGAACAATAGGATGAGGTCGTCCATCTATTGCGAAGCACCAATCGAGATACGAGAAGATTGAATTAAGGTAAGTATGTTGGTATGAAAAGCGTACTGATCAAACGAGTAGAACCAACAGGGAGATCATCGAGATGAGGGAGGCGTAAGATAAAGACAAGTTCGAAATTTGGTTGTAAGTCCGGTTCCAAACACATTCCGAATATCGATCCCAGCTAAATCCTTCACCAACCATAGCCGTATCTTCTTTTGCGTCTTGATATCCCCACGCCGATCGAGTTCCTTGCAGCACAGTAAGTTCCATCTCTTCGATATCACTATCTTCTTCAACCTCGAACTCGTCGTCGAGGGTTTCCATTCCCACAACTTGCGTGTCGAATTCTGGTTCGGAGATCAGAGATGTCGGTTCTTGCTCTGTTTTATTGGCGGATTCTGTGAAGACCGTTCTTAACGGTTGCGCTAAACCTCCAAACGAGACTTCGAAAGAGCCTTCATCCTGACTTTCGAAGTCGTATTCCCCAGTGTCTTGTAGACTTTGGGCGAACCCCACGTCCGTTAGGGAGACCGCGTCCATATCCACAGACGAACTCGAGTCCTCCTCGACAGATTCATACTCATATTCTTCGTCATCTGCATCCCATCCGTTGATCTTTCTGAAACGAGGTTCTGGATGCATCTGCTGACCAGTGTGCGTTCCACCCTGCATTACTACACTTTTGTCCCCAGCTATAACTTGCTGGAAGGCGTGACGGTATTCTTCCGCCAGCGTTTGTCCACAGGATACGCTTGAGGGGATATATCCGGCTGTGCCGCTGGTAGTTGCAGTTAGGTTGACTGACGGTGTCAACGCGGGGCTAGGGATCGTCATCTGGACAGCAGACCAAAGGTCGTGTGGTTGACCTGTGGGTCGGGGCCACTGAGGTGTTTGTGGCATTCGGGACATTTGGTGTGTGTGTTGGCTGGGGAGAGATGCCACGATGGTCCCTCTAAAGGAGGGCAGAACGAGACCGTTGAGGGGGTTGTTGTTCAAGTTGGTGGATGGCGTCATGTGGTGCATCGGGTCACTGGTGTGGTAGCTGAGGAGAAACGCTTCGAGTTTACGAAAGGAGAGAGGACGAAGTTGTTGGTATTGGGTGTCGTCGTGGTGTGGTAGATTTCGGGAATTTTAACTAGGTATGGGATGGATGAGGTTTGTGGTTTGTGGTGAAGATGTAAGAATAAACGCGAGTCGCGTCGCGCTTTAAAATCGCTGGATTCGGACTTAGCGCTCGAACGCATCTATGCCACCAGATGCCACCGCCTTCAGCATCAAAGGTTCAATACGACAAGGACGCCCTTTGACACGGTTTGTATTATACTTCGTTGAGAGACCATCTTACAATCACTTGTCTCTCGGGAGAGTCGGTAAGCATTCATGAAGGTAGAGATATTGTTGCCGTGCAAAATCGTACCATGAAACCCTGAACTCGTCTTTTATCTTCGAATCTACACACACGTCTACAATAACTTCACATTTCGATGACTCACAGTATCTTATTCCAATACCCAAGGCTATCAGGACACTGACACTTGTCCGTTTTTCCATACTTTGGCTTGATAGTCCAAAATGATGGGAACAAAATCGAATAAACCAAAGTCCGGCCAATAAGTCGACGTAAAGTGAAGCTGAGTGTCTTCGCAACACTATAGTCGACATGTTAGTGAGAGGACGTCGAGAGACAAGAATGAGAGGAAGAAAAAGAGCAGAAACGGACCTGCCACAGCAAGAAATCGCTTAGCCGACGTACGCCACTTGTTCGAATCAAAATATCAAGCGGTGGACTCCCTGCTAAACTCGTTGAGAGGTTGGCTTCGATAGTCTTTTCTGTTATTTCACTGTTTGGACAGTCAGTTCAAACACGCCACGAGAATGAACACATGATAACGGGTCTAGGGACGAGATAGGAAGACGGAAGAGAGGAACACAAAAAAGCGAGGATACGTACCACTGAACTGGATATTCCGAGTCGAGTGCCTGCTGAACCGTCTTTTCGACAGCAGTTGAGATCTCGTCTCGTGAGGTGTAAGGCATACACAAGTTTAGGATGGCGCTATATTGAGGTCGGCGACGTTAGGTGAATAAGAAAGCCATGATGCAAGAAGAGAAGGAAAACGTACCGATCATTGTGTCGGGTCATCTCCTCCGCCTGCTTGATCACGTTTTGAAGTGATTGCGGGAACAGTTCTGTTCGACCTAGAACATTCAAACGAACGCCATGTTCGTCTAACAGGGAACTGAATGAGGGAGTCAGTTCACTGTCCACAGGAACATGGAAGATAGACACGAAGAGGATTTGACATACCCCTTCTGACACAGCTCAAGGAGTTTCTGCTCAGCCAATTCCATTAGTGCATCCACCTCCTCCTTCGGTCGCTTGAAATTTTCTATCGAAAACGCGTAGGTGGTGACGCATTTGATACCGAGTCTCAAGCAAATTTCTAGGACCTAAAACGTAGAATTAATTATGAGTGACTAGAAACCCTTTTGATGTTGTATGATTCTGAGCTCTTCAACAAGATACGTACCCTTTTTAACGCGTTAAATCCCTCCCAATGTCCTTCTTTCACTTCCAGCCGCCTCGAGCGTGCATAACGCCGATTTCCATCCATAACAAAGGCAACATGTTTCGGTATTGGACCTGCAGCAAGGACTGAGAGCAATAAATTCCGAATTGTGATGGTAAGACGAGAGGCCATGCACGGGCGTTATCGGGCAACTCGGCATGCGTGACAGCCACGGGCTGTGTCACGGTGACCATCGACGTCATACGTGGCGATGCCTTGCTCGTTGATACAACAACCATGGAGGTTAGTCCCATTTCGTTCGTGCCAGAAACCAATTTTCTTTAAAATTAATACGAAATACAGTGGTTGGCGCTGTAATTCACCTCTTTGCACTCGAGCACCAGGACGAAAGGGTGTCACGGCACTTCGATGCCGAACTCGAGGCTGAGCGCTAAAGCGCTTTGAAGGGCCTGTTGCACTGCAGGGGAGGCTACATCATGCGGAATACACTTTCCTTTTCTCATTGGTGGCGACAGCATCCTCATGTCCGACATTCGCCTGCGGAGGCTTTAGTGGCATCGGTGACAAAACTTTACCATCACACGTCCCTGACTGGCGCTTCAGTACCCCACAGCCATCAGGCATAAGGCTTGACGTGCCTTATCAACGGTGCCCTCGTCCTCGCCCCCCACCCACTTTGATGACCTCCTCCTTTTTCTCAGAAAAAACCCGCCGATTCCGACATCGCCAACCCAAAACCCCACTTCCAAATGTTTTCGTAGCGATATCTACCCCAGCTCTGACCTTAAGCGTCTTGGGATCGTCGGAAACGGATCATGGCTTGGCAAGCCTAGATGTCCGACATGAACTTTCGCCCCTCTCATCGGCTTCTTCACCTTTAGAAAGTCTTTTCAACCGACTGTCTCGCTCAAAATCCCGTTCTCGTAGCCGGAAACGCCGATCGAGATCGCCCTCTCCTCGTCCCCAGATTCGTCCCCAACCCACCCACCTCTCCATCGGCAGCTGGGTTGAAGTGACGCACGGTGAGCGCTATGCGTTATTCGATCATTTCTTCAGCTGATACCTCCACAAGGACCGGAATCAGTAACATCGCCCGACTCCCATGCAACTGAAGATGTACCGAACATATTTATCGAAGTTTATGAAACTTCAACTACGCCCCTCACTTCACTCCCTCCAACACCCGATTCAGCTAGCAGTTCCAAGGACAGCGCTCTGTACCAGCCCTCCAATTGTTCAGAGACGAGCTCTCCTCCCTCGTCAAGGCGTTCGCTATCACCAAACCAGGCTCCTTTCAAATCTCGTTCAAGTTCTCCAGGCCTCATGGAATCACCATCAAAAAAGGCGCTAACACAAAAGGGGAATAGTGATTTGACGGTGATGGATTCAGAGTGCGTGTTCAGACCTTCTTTTCTATCAGCCGAACTTTAGGCGCTTATAATTCGATTTCTCAGAGAAGAACCACCTCGAGGTCGTCCGATGCAAACAAAGTTCATACTTTCACGGCCTACCTCTGTAGTTCATGCTGGTTATGACCTTCAGGCGGAAAAAACGGTACGTACCCTCTTTCCGCTGCTTTATACTCGTATTCCTCACGTCCATCTTTTCCTACTATCAGAACCTCATCAAGGCTATCCGGAAGAATACGAAGAACTTCGTTCACGACGTCTTCACCACGGGCATTGAGTTGCTAGACTTTGTGCCTGTCCCAGGAGTCAAGGGTCTTGCGAAAACGGTGCTCAACATTTGGGATGCCGTCGAACGCGTCGAGGTTAGTCTCAGCTTAGTTCAACTCGTTAAATTGGTCATTAACCCTTCCCGTAGCAAAATCAAGAAGAATGTATCAACCTTCTTCGGAGGTGTACCGACATTCTATGTTGCTTGGAGAATATCAAAGACGCGGGACCGGTGGTGATTCAAAGGTTTTCGGTGCCATTCGACGAACTTTATGGGTACGTTTCATCTCGTCTTCATTGTTGCTCGATTTCATTAATAATCGGACATAATACCACCAGGGCCTTCGCCAGCGTTGAAAATTTCATCTTATCCCAGGACGCTCGACAATATCCTGATCGTTATCTCAATCGCGATGATTTCACGAGAGAGTTGAAGCACTGTGAAGACAAGCTGGACCAGGCATATCAGAAGTTCCAGGTAGGTGGCGGCAATATAGTGTTATCCACAACTAACGTCGGCGTTGTTTTCGTGGGGTATAGATTTCGATGACAGTATACCTTGCCGCACATACTCAGATCAACGATCATACACTCAAAGTCATCGCGGAGAGTATTCAAGCTCTAACACACCTTACAAAGCACGCACGGCGTACGTTCTACTTATCCCTTCCCTTACTTCATTCGCTGATCATTGTAAATCCAGACCCTTGCGAAGTTCACCATACGGTCCATACCCACTCGGCTCCCCAAGCAAGCATTCAACCCTTCGAAGACCCGCTACTTTTAATTGACCTGAGCGACGACAACTCGAGTGAAGATCTTGGTGAAGTTCAGCAGACCCATTCGACTCGCCCAGCAATGTATTTCCAACAAGTCGAGGACTTACTCCTCTTGATCAACCTGGACGACGAAGATTTGATCGACCTTAGAGAGGAGGCTGTGATTGAGGTGCAGCCTGACGCACAAAGCAGTGCCAGCCCATGTGTTGATGAAGAAGGGGGTCAGGAGAGGGATCCGCAGAGTTCGGTCAACGTGTCAAACCCCAGGCCGATCCCTCGTCCTGTCAGTGTCCTTTCATCTCCCATGGACAGGGAGTCCCTTGCGTTGCCGAATATACCCTCAAGTACGTGTCAATTTGATGTTCTCAACCCCATTCCACCCCTCCCCGTCATGCACCATGCATCATGGCTACGATTTGGGCGTCCTGTCCTGGGCGCCTAAAACTCGAGTTTCACGTTTTACCTTATTTCTCGATTCTCCTACCTGGAATACGTTTTTTCTGATGTATATTCTTGTTTAGAATTGGCCACACTTGATGATATGGCTCCCTATATCCTTTCAAATCGCCACAGCTGTACGACGCTGGAGGCATCTTGACGCAGTTATGATGAGCGCTACTTTTCTTCTTCTTTTAACACATCGATTGTATACACTATTCATCATGCAATTCCTCACCATCGCCTTCCCTTCCCCTTCATTTCCGCTTATGCATTTGAACTCTCGCCCTTGACGGGCGTCATTTCATCCCACCCACCATAATTCGACATTTTACTGTATGTTCTTCGCGTTATGCGCGCACTATTCATCTTCCATGCATTCCCCCGTCTGTGCTGGGCGTAGCTCGCTCTCCAATCATGTAGCCTTATTGTAACTCAATATGAACCATTTTATGAAACGAGAAACCTAACATGTGTGAATGAAGTTAGGCATGAAATACGAAGCGGACAGAAACCTGTCAAAGAAGGGTTGGTACCGTTTGACGTTCAACGTTCAACTTCGGATCTGTCTTATGGTCGCACCCCCAATTCGCGGGGATCCTGGCACCTACTTTCACATCACCGGCGAGCTGGCTAGTCAGCTAGTCAGCTGCTTCAATAGACTTTCGGCCGCGTCGTTGGTAATCGGCAAGCTTTAGTTCGTTTACGACAAGAAAAGTGTATATAACATACGTCGTTGAGGCGTCACAGCAGGGAAAAGTGGGTGTGTAAGAAGACTGGAACCTCGTGAATGGGAACTCTTTCGGCTTCAATTGGCAAGTCATCGATCATGATTCACACCGACAAGTTGCTTTCTTGATATGGTCATTGATTTTCAATCCGCTATTGAAGAGTACTGCACTTTCTGAGGTATCAAATTTCAACACTGAAGGAGAACTAACATAAAGTACTTCGGGAACCAACGACGGGCTGGGAATGGTTGATGTTGCGCTAGAACAGGCTGCAGGTTGACGGAACCTTTTTGCCGTACGTAAGACCCACTGTTATAATCTTTCACGAATGGGCGACTCAAGGATGTATCCCCATCATAACCCCCAGGTCTTCGCCAACCTACAAGAAAATCTTCTTCGTTCGCAAAATCTCCCCAAAAGGACTGTCTGTTCAGGCCTCCCCCTTACTTCGCAGCTTTTGATGGGACCGTCTGGAGGCCATGGACCCGGGTCCAAGACGTCTAACGGTCCCGACCGAAGATTATGATTATATTGTGCGTCTATTGCGCGTCTATTAGACTCCTCCATCTATCGCCGCTAACTGCCAACTATACCAAAAACCCGGGTGAGAGATAAAGTCTATTGATTACGAAGCGCTAACAAGTTCAACTTTACTGTAACATACGTCTAGGACTACACTGGGATCAGGCCTTCAAGAGGACAAACGAAGGGAAATTAAATAAGTAAGTGCAACCAGCACCCCGAGGGCGAACAATGTTCCCATCACCCAGCGTATCATATAGATATACATTCTTTCGATGGCTTCAATGACCCGGATTCCAATAGGAGACATATCAGAGGTTAAGTCCTTTTGGATGACGATGAGTTGAGAATCAATCTGATAGAGGAGGTGCATACCAGTACGGAATTCATCGTCAACGACGGGCTTGACACTCTGCTATCGCTCCGCATTCTCTCTCCCGTTCTTTGGGTTCCCGCAAGGGATTCCGAACCCGATGGCCCTTCACGTCGTCTCCGCCTGCGTATCGACCTTGACCTTGAAGAGCGCACACCTAGTTCTCTGAGCTCCGGTTGGATGTTTTGTGGCGGTAGGTTTGGATCTGGATAAAACGGAGAAGGGCCACCAGGTATACCCGTGGGCCAAATAGGATACTGATTCCCAGCTGGTACATAGGGCCGTTGTGTATATTCCAACGGAATGTACTGGGGTTGATGTTGAGAGGCTGAGTGAAAGGGAGGTATGTTTGGAGGGAAGAAATGATGATTGGGGTAGCGTTGTGGCGTTTGGTAGGAGTCATGGGGGAGATGTGATGCCAGGTTTGGATGCGAACTTGAGCTTGACATGGTCGTCTGCGACGTTGGCCGCTCCACATTCTGGTGGTTTGCGGCATTTTCTTCAGGTCTTGCACTCGCCATATGGACCAGACTGAGCACGATCAGTAAGTGCCGTTTTTCACATATCAACCTGCCACACCTGTTATTGTTTTGCTCTGTCGCCTCGCTGAAATTTCCCGTTCCTACAGAAAAAACATTCAAGACGTGGGGAAAAAGGAGCGGAGGCAACACACCACTCTGAATGACGGATACCGGCACAGAACTCGCGTAAATGTTGAGGTTGAAGGCACTTCGATCTCGAAAAAGAGATGTCAGACGCGTTTTGCATTGCATGAGTTAGTCCGAGAAAGTTGACTTACTCGAATTCACCTGGTCCTCTTGACCCGCACGCACCGCCGGCGTTTGGAGAATCTTGAAAGAGCCTGGCCCGTCTTGGGAATCTTCTTCTTCTTCGTTCTGGTGGGGCTCAGCCATTGTAAAATCAGAGAGAAAAATTGGCGGAGTTGCGGAACAACTTACGCCACGTGCCACTGATACTATGCAATCGGGGAAACCCGATTTTTGGCGTCATTTCCGCACCTCAATCCATGAACGACCCCGCAAATGTTTGAAGGGGAAGCTTGATGAATTGTAGGACCTGGTGTGGGCTGAATTCGACACGAAGACGGGGATATTTATCTTTGACCTCTCGTTTCTTTTCTTTCGATCGTATGTCGCTTGAGGTCATCGGAGAGTGGTAGTGCGACTGCTTTGGAGTTATAAGAAGTTGCATGGAATATTTAACGGATCCAAGATGTTTTAGTGGCGAGGATTGGGCGAGGAGGGGGAGCAAGTCAAGACCTTCGAGTTCACACAACAGTTATATCTCTAATCCCTTCCCACTGTCAATCAAATCACGGACAATGCAAATCGAAGCGTTGTCGTTTGGCTGACAGAACAACATGGCTGATGTGCTCATTACAGTACGACAATAAGTGACGGGACACTTGAGCTGACTTTGTTCTCGCATTGTACTTTGGGAATCACTTTCATCGAAGATTACTATCGGGGTCGTTGATAGGGGAATTTTTGCCCTGGCATCACTGCCCAGCGCTCAGATTCGTCGGCTTGTTTTTCTTGATCTACGGTGTCCTTAGACTCTCACGCCCTTGTTCTCTCCGAGACGTCAGTGAGGTATCCAAGGAATACAACACCAGGACCCTGGTAACTGTTTCTTTTTAATTCACCCAGCAAAGACAGCTTATTCATTTCAACCGCAAAGTTACGGCAAATTTTCTGAGGGTTCATTCGTATTTTCGACGTTATCACTCGGGCGCTGATGATGTTCATGCAAGGAGAATGTCTGTTTGATCTTGGGACCGAATTCGCACCGAGATGGGCGCCAAAACCCTCACAGAATGTCTTGGAAGCGCGCGGAAACGCGAAGTCCATATCGTCACCCTCACAGTTGTGTATCTGTCACCGTGGATAAGGCCTCCTTTGACCCCCTTCTGGGCGCTATGAGATGGAGGTGAAGATTGGGTCGTCTACACTTGGTAAGAGTATCGAGGTATTTGTTTAGAGAATCAGCTCTTGAGTTGAATGTAATGACCGATCTGGACCATCCGGCCATGGGGTGTTGAAGCTGTTGGGCCTCCGGCTTGACACCGTATTGTCTGTTTTGTGTCCCTCGTGACCTAGCAATGTATCAACTACTATCTTCCTGGCAAGCTGTGGGGTACGTTGTACTGACATCTTGTTCTGATGTGGATAAATATAACGTCCCGACTTTCTCGAACTGGCTATCTCCAAGCGTAAACACGATGCACCCGTACCAAAACCTTTACGTCTTCTTTACCCTCAAGTCGGATGACGAGGGAGAGAACTCACCGGTAAATATCTACCATGACTCACTTTACATCGGCGTTGTCTCAAAGGTACGCCCCCTCGGAAATTATTTACCCTGTACCCGTTATCAATTCATCGCCTTACCGCTGGCAGGTGACAGAACAAGGCGAGGATGGACTTACTCTTCATGTCATCCCTTTATATCTCAGCCCTCCTCTCGAATCCCCCGAGCTCGGTATCACCAGCGATATGTATAACACATCAGTTATATGGAGGACACAACCTGATCCATCTGGTCTTCTAATTCCGCTCCTTCCACGCCTATATCACCATACTTTCTCAGTTTGTCTCCCAATTCAAGTTGCGAACGTACCAATCCCAGCTCAGGCCCGCTACCACTATTTTCTCCCTGAGGAGGAGGAGAAGAGACAACGCGATATCGAACATCGCAAACAACTGCAAGTACTGAACCAGGTTTTGAAAATCGATACCAAGGGATTGACAAACGGACCGCCCAGCTGGCAACAGACCAATAAATCCATCCTCGAAGCGCCACAAGCGGTAGCAAGGTGTGGGTTTCTTTTCGAGGAGAGCCTGGAAAGCATGTTGAAACGTGGTTATGAGGTTTCGGACTTCCGGGAAATATACTTTGAACACACATCCAAAGGGTGAGCGTGGTTTCGAGTCATCTGTACTTGATTTCTGTGTGCTGAGGTGAACGCAGTTGGTTCAAAGGACAGGCTGGTTTTCCACGACCAATGCCATCGGAGCCTTGTTGAATCGATGCCCATTCAGCTGAGTGATACCGGCTGGCAAGATCGAACAAGGACTGGAATGAGAATAAGCAGAAACACAGTAAAATGCGCGACGGATGTTGTGGGAGAAGCCATCGAAAACGACGCAGCGTGGCGAAGACTTCTCTTTGTATCTATTTTGTCCCTGAGTTCATCGAGCCACAATATGAACGGTTCTTTGTCTAAAACCACACCTCCAGCACTTGACGACCACATTTTTCTACTCCCAATTGTCTGGTGGCATAAACATTAGCGGTAACGTGGTGCCATGACTGTGTCAATGGCAACCAATAAAATTCACCCGCATTCTGCGGAGCGACAACCTCAACATATACAGCGTCGAGAATACAACGACCACGATGGTATTATAAGACCAAGAAACGGTACGCTCTTGTCTTAGACGACCTTAACCTCTTTGTATCATCTTATGCCACCCACAGACACGAAGCTAAAAACGAAAGAAATGAAAAAGAATTCGTCAGAAATTATCAAGGGTCTTCAAAACCTGAAGCGTACCTTTGACGCACAGTGTGAACAACTCCAACGATTGAGAAGGTGCGTGCACCATACAGCGTGTTGAAGAGGGTTGTGGTCTGAAAAGGCGAGACGGTGAACAGGGGAAGACTGAGATTTTGGAGAATCATACCTCCACCGGTTCCACCGAAGACTGCGGTCCCTTCACCATTTCCCCCGACGGTGGTGGCATATCCCCATGTTCGCCCAAATGACCCCTCGAAGAAGCCTAAACAGAAAGAGGTGAAGTTAGACAAGGTTCAACAGCACCACGCGGAACGGAGAGAAACGCACCCAGTCCTACAGAAGGAGTTGGAACCGGCAAAACCTGGCTGGTACGTTATCGCGTTGCGCGAACGTTCGACGAACTGAGAACGAATATCCACCAATAGGTTTCGGCGACATACGGTACCCCCTCCCGTACCTCCGAAGGACGCGTGTTATGCGCTAGCGGAGGGTAGTCAGCTGAAAGTCCAATCAATGTCAAATTTGAACGACAAACCTCGAAGAGAGTGGGATAGTAGGCTCCTGGTTGGAAAGGTGTCGAGTAATGGTTTAGGTCCGATTGAGGATTGTGGTTGTGCGATTTGTGATACGAACCGCAACCGTAAGCGAGCGTAGAGTGTTGGTGATGTATCATAGTGATCTTGGGACAAATATTGAGTTTAGGTTTCGTATGAGATAGAATGATCGTACCCGTGTTCTGTTGTACTCTCCGAAGAAGACACAAACTTGCGGTGTCGAGACCAAAATCACTGGTCAAGAGGTCGCAATGACTAGCGGTGGCAATACCGTTGATTATCATCACCGTTCTAAGGAGGGTTTGAGTATCGAGAAACGGTGCACAAAGACAAGAATACGCACTGACCTGTAAGAGATGACAATAACGAGCGTTGTGCGGAACGGACTTGACGTTGTTGGTGTCTCTTTATTGTTCGTCGACGACGGCGACGTGCTTGTCTTTGACCTTGTTCCGGTTGTTGTTTGTACCATCGTACAGTACAACGACCTGACCCGTCATTGAACCCTACAAAAGTTTGTTAAAATGGGTTAGGGCGCCTCATTCGTGCTCGACGTTCACGTACCTTCCACTGTCCACTACTTCTTTTCCGCTTCTTTTTCCCATTTCATAATCTACGGCTCCACCCTAATAACGCTCATTCCTTCAAAGTCCCGACTGGTCGGGGCCCATTCAAACGAAGCTTCAACGTCCTCATAATATACTATCCTTAAATATTAATCAGTAACCTACGCCACAGAATAATGTTGAAAAAGGGGACATACGTCACTTTTACCATCAACTCCCTCGCCACGATCGAAGACGTCTACGACGACCCAATAGCATACAAAGCTGCCATCAGACAGCGTAATAAGCAATACGTTGGTTATGTCTTGGAGGTACGTGGTCAATACCTTCACGAGCATTAGAAGTGAAACTAAATCGACGAAAACTAGAGCCACTCACCATCGAACGACGGATACCCATGGAAGTCGTATACCATCATCCCTCTGGCTCCCAAACTGCCGGTAGCGGACGAGGAGGAACACATAAGCCCAACTATGTGCACGCCGGTTGTCCCAACAAAGCCTCGTCGTCACCCAACGTCAAGACCGGCCTTGACCCCGTCTAAACCACTCCCATTCCGACGATGCTTTCACCCTTCATACCTGTTCATGATTGTACGCGTCAACAACGTTCAGGAAGATTTGGATATCCATGATCCTTACCGATTATCCGAAGACCAGCAGCAGGCTTTGGTTGAGAACATGAAGGAGGACTGTAAACGGGCGTTGAGTCATCAAGACGAAGAAAGGGTTGAGGAAGATGAAAACAAGGAGGATGACGAGATAGCGCTGGAGTCGGTGCTAAGACGATGCTACAACTGGCTAGTGGGTAGTAGGACCAACCACCATCAACCGAGGAGTGAAACGAGCACCCAAACGAGTGACACGTTGGTTGCTAGCGCTAGCGTTCCACAATTGGATGTCGAAACCGACGGTGATGATAAAAGTGATGTACATACCTATCCTTCTGTGTCATCTTCCACTTCCAGCGTTACGGACTTTGTTCGAAGACAGTATCCCGATGGGAACGTCACGGCTGTAGATATTTCGTACGACCTGGACAAAGTAGAAAGGTTGTCAGATCCGCTGGACTTTTTCGAAGAGGAAGAAGAACTAAAACAGTAGGTGGCATACCTGTGTATATGTAGGGACCTCCACCTAACTCTCTGAACTTTCAAGAATCATTTCAGATTCAAAAAACCGGGCGGTTCGTAGGGCCTTGAAGATAGACGAGGCGAAATATGGCCAGCGCTTAAAAGACTTGAAAGACGAATGGGACCGGTGCGTTGATTCCTTTCTTCGTGGACTTCATCCAAGCTGACACCATTGAATAGGCTAAACGCGCCTCCACTTGAAGAATGGGAAGAGGACTGGACGGCGTTGGATATTCGGGGAAACGAAGTCAATCTGAGGACTGGGGAGAGGCTTCCGTCTGTACATTCGGATGACAACGCAGCAGGTAAGTCGTTGGACATGGCAGACGGATTGAATTACAAGCACGCACTAGACATTGAACCCGCTCATTCCGTTTTGGCGGCTCGGGAACTCCATTGGTTGGAGGATGTAGTGAAGATGGTCCTTCAAAAGAATCCCATTTTGGCGGCGTATGGGTCAGTGAAGAGATGGGTTGGGAGTTGGGTGCGGTGTTGTGGTGTAGGTAGAGTGATTGTATCCTGAGAGAAATTCGATATTTATTTTTCGTGCGAAGTTCGTTCGCTGACCCTGATTTGAGCGTTGCCGAGCCCCTGCCCGACGTACCCGAACAGCCAGCTTCGATATTGTTGTTCGCAATCCTCCCCAACGGCTCGTCGTCTCTTGAAACACATTCTTATCCAAAACTTATTTTCGGTGTCTCCAACACCGTGAGCCTTAGTTGATAATTCCGTGAGGTCTTTCTGATTCAAATGGAAGGATACATGGAACATCAAGTCCTCTCCGATCGCGATTGGACGGCGTTTATAAGTGAAGCTTCCGTCGCTCGGGAATCTCCTGCAGCGTTTCTCGCTGCCCCGGAGGTCCAACCATAACGCTCAATACGAGACTCCCAGAAGCAGAAGAGGCAAACGCATCCACCCCAAGAGTATCCCAGTGACTCCCATAAACATACATAATTTTGAACGCGGTAAGTTTCGTTCCAGGTCTCACCCAAATGACATCTTTCACAGCGATTTCCTCTTCAAGATATTGAAAGTTTGGTCGAGGTTGTCCAACTACACGAACAGCAAAACCAGGGCGACCCACAGAAGCAATCTCTGCCGTCCACGATCCGACCTCGGCACCCTCCCAACCTTCATTTTCAGGACACATGACATCCACTCGTTGGTTGTCGTCACGAATTAGGATTTGAGGGGCAACTGCGAGCGAAAGTGAATGCCCTACGTCCCTGATCGTCAAGACATGGATAAGTTGTTGAATCTTTGTCTTAGAAGGAACGAAGGGATATTTGAAGCGTAATCCAAACGCGAGCACCCCGCCTTCGGGAAAGACATCAGAGTTCTGGAGGAATGTGGTGAGAGCGGATTTGAAGACGAATTCGTCAGGAGCGCTTCGGTGGATTGGGATAGTTGGTAACTCGGGGATCTCGGGATGCTTTTCTGGCGTTTCGGTGTAAAGGTTGTAGGTGAGTGTCACTCGATACCCGCTTCGAAGTGGTAGAACTTCATGTTCGACATCGTTGTAGAATGCAACAAAACAGATGGAGGGTTGGGTTTGCTGGGATAGGATCAACGAAGAATCGACCGCCCATTCTTCATCGTCGTGATGTAGAACGAAAGTACCACCGACATGGGAAGTAGAGAACATGATAACAAGCGAGCCAAAGATACTCTCAGCTCGCGGAGTATCTGTGTGAGGTTTGCAACACGAATCCTTTTCTGTAAAAACGGGTCAGTTCCTTCGTTCAGCCACGAAAGGGGGTTGAGTAACTGAAAGTGTCATTCCGATATTCAATTTGTCAAGCTCGAAATACAACCTACGTTTCGAATCCTCCCCTTCCAACAGTTCGTTTGAAACATGTTGGGCGATCCCAGAAGAGTGGATGTCGATCAGCGAGGAAAAGCGGTATGTGTCCAATTTCCTAACTGTTTGATGGGATTGGTTGTCACCCTCGTAGTCCTGACAAGACGACGCTGGAGAGCAAGCAGCATGAAGGTTCTCTAGGTCGTCTTCAGTGATGTCTGCGAAGTCCAGATATCTGACATAGTGAGTAACGGATTGGGAATTATACTGAGAATGACTTACCCCGCCTCTTTTCTCTCTCCCTTTCTATAGAACAAGATACCGTTGTTTTCGAGAGGCGTAACCCCGGTACAGAATGGAGGACGTTTTCGTAGCGCAGCGCAGAGAGCGTCGACATCATGTTCGAAGGTTTGAGAGGCCATCGTTTGTAGGCTTTGTATCGTGGAGGGCGCAACCGAATCGCCGCGAAGACCGAGAGGAGATCCAAAAATAGCTTTGTTTACATCAGCAGGATTGACGAAACGTATTTGCGTTCGACGACTTCTGCATTCACCGTCTTTCCTCCAAAGAGAGATTTCTTGGCAATATGCTCTCGTTAAATGTTATATCTTGATAGTATGAACTCGGTGCGCATCCTGCTTTTAAATTCGTCATGTCGAATTGCCGCTACGGTCGCAGGGATTCGAATTCGTTTCGTGATTGGAACCTCATTTCAAAGTTGATGGGAGGCTTTCACCTCCAATCTTATCGAATGGTCGAACTATTTACAAACGAGGATAAGTATTCTCCTACGCAGCATCAACGGCGTCATCGCCAGAACATGCTTTGTCCCCAAACTAGACTCGAGTCCTTGAACCGCAGGTGAGTTATTAGCTGTTTTGCTTCTTCAAGTTGAACTCAGGTAGTTTTGACCAGGACACTAACGGTTCATCGTGGTCCTGCGCACCTTGGCTGCGTTGTCTTGCGGCCGCGAAGCGTTTTGTGATGACGGTCCTCGTGGTGCTGTGCAGAGTTAACATCAAGAGCGCTTATCACTCAAGGAGACTTTAGTATGACTCACGCAGTACTCGCCATCGAGTTCGTAGTAGGATTCAAGGTTTGGTCTTCCGTCGTTTTCAAACTACGGACTATGCACTGACGGAGATGTAAACGCAGTCGTAGTTATCGGCTCTAATCCTGCGGTGTATGTCATTCAAAAAGCGCCCAAGTCAGTGTATAAAGCACGCAACTTCCGGGGTCGACTAGCTGTAGGATAAGTATGGCCACCGACCCCAATACTCTCAGTCTACGACAAAAGGTCGCTGACGTCAGGTCAGCAATCGTCAAAAGACCACCGTTCTGTTTTGGCAGCGTTGGATTGGACACCCAATCCACCGATTTCTTCTATAAGAAGAGGGGTAATGCCGCTGGGTCCGTCCTCTCCGTTTCATTCGACCGCTTTACTGACAGGTTCTACAGATTCTTCCCGCTGGGCTGTCCTACTTTCGCAGATTTACGGGACTTGGATGAAGCTTGCCAACCGGCCACTTTTGGGTTGAACAACCAGGACGTGTACGACGAATCGTATCGGAAAGCCAAAAAGATGGATCCGGATGTCTTCGTTACCAAGTTCAATCCCGAGTCAAGTGGGATCACGGAAATTGTGCGTCAGCACCTCCTTCAAGGCGTGGAACAGACGAAGAAGATTCGGGTTGAGCTTTACAAGCTCGATGTATACGGTCAGCTTTTAAATGTGTTCTCTCAATTATCGACTCATCGTTCTATATTTTAGATACAGGTTCCTTCTTCAAACCACACCAGGATACTCCCCGGAGTGAAAAGATGTTCGCTTCACTTGTCGTTGTTTTCCCAACACCTCACGAGGGCGGTGACCTTCTCCTCCGCCACGATGGAGAAGAGTGGTCATTCCGTTCTTCACAGATCCTGGCTCAATGCACCGCTCCTTCGGCGGCCTTCGTTGCTTTCTACAGCGACGTTGAACATGAAGTGACACCGGTCGAATCCGGTTATCGTCTTACCCTGACGTATAACCTATACTACGCAGACGACCAATCTCCACAACCCATCCCCCTAAATCCAAACTCAATTACACCTAGCCTCCCTGACAGCTATCTCCTCACAGTAACCCTCGCCAATCTCCTTCAAGATCCCTATTGTCTTCCCCACGGCGGGTTCTTCGGCTTTGGGTTACGATTCTCCTACCCCATCCTCTCAAGGAAGGGGATCCGTCTTCGAGATATCATCAAACATCTGAAAGGCAGTGACGCAACCCTCAGGATGGTTTGTGAATCCCTGTCACTCGCTACCTCCCTCCAGCTCGTCATCGTAAACGAAGGAAGGTGGACATACCACGATGTGTTACTTCCGGAGACCGTGGATGTGTCGCACTACGAGCAGGAGAATGAGATGGCTTGGGATATGATCCTGGCCAGTCATAACCCAATCCGTATCTATGATGTCGACGATGAAGACGGGAATCCTCCAGAAAACGCGGAACCGGTCATATGGATAACCCCGAAGACAGAATACAGGACATACGAAGGACAGTATGTTCGTTACGGGAATGATGCCTCGACTATAGGCCATATGTATGGTGACGTTTGTTTGATGGTAGAAGTAGGACCTTATCATCAGCGGGAAACCTTGTAATCGTGACCCGGGCTCATATATAGAGATATAATTAGAGTAACTACTGTATCGTTAGCTGCAAGTACTTAGGTGTTAGAGATCCAGTATTAGTTGGCAATATCGTGAATCCAATTTTCCGAAATTGGGCATGTTATCCTCTTATCATCGGAATTGTGCATGAAATTGTGTTACAATTCTAGTCCAAATGTTACTGACATAGTACAGCGGTGGGGAGAGGAAAACGAGATATTAGGAACGTGATTAGACTATAGGCAGGCTTTTTGTCTAGCTGACGGCTAGAAGTGGGACTGGATCCAGAGCTTGAACGAATACAAAAAAAGCAGAGGCCAGTAATACACCGAGTCCGTGTAAGGATCGTGATAGGTTCCAACAGACGGAAACCGGAGTATGGAAGACAGATGGATACGAAAGAAATAGAAGATAAATTGTATACCCGAATTGGAAGACGAACTGGGTGCATGGTACGATGACCGAAAGTGCCTGCTCCGGTCAATGTGAACTACTAACGAAACGTCAGTTTACGCGACGGAAAGTAAGGAAGGAGCTTACTCATGATGAATAAAACCGAATCCGAGATCGACGAAAACTACTTCAAAGCCCTTAACTTCTGAATAACGTCCTGCATATCTTCACAGTTCCACTCCCCGCTCCAACCTTGTTTCCGCTCTTTTCTGATGACAAGACTCCCTTCCTTCCTCACACTCTTCCTCTTCGCCTTCCCATCCTTCATCGACTCCCCTTCGCTCAAATAATCACCTAACCTCGACTGAGACCTTGTCGTCGGGTGTTGGGGTCGAGAAGTGGAACGAGCTCGGAAAAGACGAACGCCGGCAATGATGCCATCTTTCCCGCTATCCGCACGACTTCGAGCACCAGGAGATCCCTCCTGTTCGTCATCACCTCCCTGGTCCGCAGTTTCCCAATCCGACTCCTCAAGAGAAGATCTTCTACTTCCGGTGACGGCGATGATATTGGAGAACGGCGTTTCGGAACGCGCTAGCCAAGTAGCTTCGGGATGTGCACCAGTATGTTGACGAATGGGTTGATTAGTATGATGGGAGAGGGGTTGCTCGATGGGTTGTTCGACGGCGAGAGAGGGATTACTAGCGGCCTTTGGTTGTGGGGGTAATCGATGGGTTTTAGGCGCCTCATTGGGGTCTGTTGGAGTTCCAGTTGTAGGTGGAGAGGTAAGAGCTGTGAGAGGCGATTGCAACGCGCTTCCAGTTTGGTAGGTAGGAGTAGTCACCGTGCTGATGATGACGGAGGCGACGGAGAGAGGTGGTGTTGAATACATAGACTGGGCTTCCGATGAAACGGAGGTCGACCTTTCATGGGCATCGACGGCGCCAAGGGGGGAACGACAATCCGTTCGTTTGTACTGGGGACCTTTCAGCGCGTCATTGAAGCCACGCCACGATTGCGGGTGCATATGAGCAGTGCCAAGTTCTTCTTCGTCATCCGTCTCGTCATCCCCACCATACGCTTCATCTCCCACTCTGAACCTCTTGGTAACATCACGGAGACCATTTGGAACCACAGCAACCTTCGTTTCTTCGTCGTCATCCTCTCCATGATCCCCATCCTCGTTTGGAACGTAGAAAGTTGGTCTTGACGATTCCATCTTCGTCGACAATGGCCTTGAGAAAACGATGGGCGACATCAGTTGTGAGACGGGTCTTGATGGTTGAAGTGGAGGGTCGACGTATCCGCTTGCATCGACGAACATGGATGTTCGCTGTTGTACGTCTTTGGTGGGAGAAGAGGGAAAGTACGAAGACATAGCCCGGGGAGAACGTGGCGAAGCACGTAGGAAAGAGGCGGGGTCCAGCTCCTCCCTTATAGTACCCCTTTTCATCGGCGACGGCGAATTCAATTTCATCATCATCGGCAACCAACTCGACACGGAACTTGTGGGCGGTGTCGTTTGCAAGTCCAAACTCCGTTTATTCTCCTTGGCGTCGTCACGTAGTTTAAACGACGAGGCAAAGCTTGATAGCGTCATACTGGCCCTTCGTATAGGCCGGAGGTGACCAGGTCGATCCTTCGAAGGGCGAATGACTGGTGGTAATTCCGGTCCGTTAGGGATAGGGTGTGATTGGGAGTGGGTGTGCTTGCGTTCGAGAACGGCTTTAGTCCCTATATGCGTCCAAAAGGGTCATACACGAGGTCAACGGGAGGTCAACAGGGAGAACGAGCATAGGGATCATCAGTCACGTCAGCCTCCACTCAAAATCCACAAGGACAACGCACCTTTGGGTAAAACGACTTCAGCGGGGACACGATCCCCCAATGTCCGCCTCAATTTTTCCAGTCTACGCCTCGTCCTATCTGCTTCGAGCTGTTTCCTAGCCTCCTTATCCGAGTCCAATTCGGAATCGTCGTCGTCGTCAGATATGGTTGATGTCGACGTCATTGATGTGTATGTAACTGCGGTTGAAGGGGATGTAGCCGTAGGAGATGTAGCAAGAGGGGAGGAAAACGCGGTTTTGGATGCTGGACGATGAATGGGCGACCCGGTTGGACTGGAGAACATGGTTGTGGCAGCGTACGTCGAATCAAGCGGACTGCTTGCAGTGGTTACACTCGACGGAGGATTGAGGTTCGTAGAAGAGAGTGTAAAAGTAACAGACGCAGGACACATCGAGACATTTGAGGAAAACGAGGTGTTGATGGGTCGAAGTCGAGAGGGTTCCATTCCGGTGGTGCCACCGCTCGACGAACCTGAAAATCCACGAAAAAATGAGCAATCAAGACAGTCACGGACGATCAAAGACGCAAGAGAATGGACACGAATGAAAAACACGAGGATGATACGAAACGAAGGGAAAGGAAGAAGCAAGTAAAGATGAAATACGAAAGGAAATACGTACCGTAACCCGTCTCGCCCATTTCCACCGCAATCAATCTTGATGAATTCTCCGTCGTCGTCTCGGCCTCCATTTTGTGAGATATCGCAGTATCATCTGAAGCTTCGCCTGCTCCGGGTACCTCGCCGTGAAACCCATTTGAACCAACGATCTGAAGAGCTTTGCGAGGCGGGATCTCAGGTCCTAACGACCCTGAGTGGACTTGAATTCCAACATTATCACGAACACCGGCGGGAAGCTGGACATTAGAAAAGTGAGACGAGGGGAAGTGGAGTCGCTGGGAATCGATGGGTGAATGAGAATGAGTTTGGTGATGACGGGGTTGATGATGTGTTTGATGATGTGTCGCACTGTGATGAACCGGGTTGTTACGCCCGCCGGCAATGCCGTGAGGTAAAGGTGGTAAAGGACGTGGCAGGTGAGGAGCTGGGACCAAACCTGCGCCCAGCACTAGGTTTGGATTACTAGCTGACCTAGCATCCAACCCATACACGCCCATCAACCCCGTCGTCGATTTCGGTTGATCATACGTGGTCGCTGTGCGAGGCCGAATCGGAATAATCCTCAACGTGCTCGGTGCAGAGTTCGAGCTCGACACAACCCCTCTCCCTCTATCGACAATCACCCCCTGTGGCGCATCCAAACCGAGATGGGCATTTGCGGCGTTAGACGTTGACTGCTGCTGCTGTTGCGGTTGAACGTGAACGGTGTTAAACCGCGAGATGCTCCCCAAATCCAAAGGGGGTGGAACATGTCGTGGCATAGTCAAACTTGCACCGTCAACAGAGGGCGTGCGTGAATGGGAATGGGGTGAAGGAGGGGGAAATGTTGCTGGAGAATCCACGAGAATGTCATTCGTATTGTCCTTTACGGCGTCGGCTTGATCGGTTTCACGTCCAACATTCACCATTCCAACCACATTGGCTCCAACGTCGTTCTTCTCAGATACCTCCTCATCTTTGTCACCTCTATCACCGCCACCCTTCGCCTTCTCGATTGAATTCGCGCTTCCGAGCGCTCCAATTATCCCATCCCCTCGCTTCTCAACCTGCTTAACCGACGATCGAGGACCCACGTCCATCTCCGAATCCTTCATCTCCTCCCGATTTTCCCCTCCTAGATCCTTCTTCGACGTCTCATCCTTCCATCCCTCGACATGGTTTCGTGCGGGACTAACACTCCCTTTTCTTGACAACCCAGAACCCCCTCTGAACGGGACTTTCAGCCTTGAACCAATCTTGCCGACCATCTTCGACAGCGAAGTGGTGGACTTAGAAGATTTCGACGTGGTCGAAGTGGCCCCACCGGATCTAAGGCTAGGTCTTCGCAATAGAGGTAAAGACGAAGCGGAAGTCGAGGCCGATGCGAAAAGAGAAGAAGTCATAGTAGTGGATTGGGAGAAGGTCGGAGAGTGGGTTTGGTTTGGGCGAGGTGAACGTGGGGAATGAGCGTGGATTGCAAGCGTATTTGAGCCCGAACGAGAATTTGGGGAATTGGAACGGGAATGTGAACGTGAAGAGGGAGCAGAAACCGAATGGCGACTGATCGTCGTTGAACGGGACTTCGATGTCATTTGGACTTGGGGCCTTATCTTTGATAAATCCGTGGTGGATTTTTTAGAGCTATTGACGTTGCGATTGTTGGTAACGTTTACGATCATTGGTGCTGAGCCTAATATAATGTGGAAGGAGTGAGTTACAAAGGTCCCCGAATCAATAGAGAGTAGCATGATAAAAACGAAGCATGATAGGGACAAGAAAGTATAAACCACATCTTACCTGTGTGATGTCCGCTTATTGTGCTCGCTGTCAATGATGAGAGGATAGTCGACACAGGAGATATCGTTGTTCTCGTAGACGTTGTTGTCACCAAAGAGGCTGGAGAGCCTCCTATCTTCGACATACCCAAAACCGATGTGGGTTGAGCGCTGTAGGCAAGATAAATACCTGCCGCGGAAGTCGGCTGCCCACTGAACGGAATAGAAAGGGTTTTGAACGTAGTCGTCGTCGTCGAGGAAGAAGGAGAGCGAGAAATTTTTGCGGGAGGCGTTCGCGACATGTCGAGTAAGTTTCCGTGTGACTGGACTGCTTGGAGACTAACGCAGATGGAGGGCCGACGTAACGAGGTCTAGAACAAAGTTAGCCCGCTTGGGATGCGAGGAAGCACGAGGAGAATGTGATTGTCGAAAGGTTGAGAGCTAAACGAACGGAGGCGAACCGGAAGTTAGAATCGGTTAACAAGTCAATCAATACGCACCCACAAACAACGGAGTACTTCAAATGAAGGGGAAAGCGAGTCGGGTACT
This sequence comes from Pluteus cervinus, assembly GCA_004369065.1. Lineage (NCBI taxonomy): Eukaryota > Fungi > Basidiomycota > Agaricomycetes > Agaricales > Pluteaceae > Pluteus > Pluteus cervinus. The sequence continues at coordinate 39,629 of ML208550.1, forward strand.
GAAAAATGAAAGAAAACTAATGAATAGAACAAGCAAGGACCAGAGGCGGAACCTCAGCCGGACGAATATGATCTTTTCGAAGAAGGACGAGACGAATCAAAAGAAATAAACGGAGAAAGAATAAGGAGAAGGGGAACGGAAGGGAGATGATAAGAAATAGAGATGGTGACAATGTATAAACACGGACCTTGAAACAACTAGCGGCAATAACACCCGGTCTAAGCCACGCGTTGGATCCCAAACAACGGATCAAATGATAGTTACAACCAGGAGTGAAATGGTTGTGAAGGCGCCGAGTTGTGTTGTTTTGGTTTCGTGGATCTGGGGTAATTAACGGGCTAAGAGAGGTTCGTGGTTTGGATTGTATTGGCACTTACTCGTCGTGGTTCAACAACCAACTTCGTAAACCTGATAGTCTCTGATAGTTCGCAACGGAACCGAATGCCGAGGACCACGGCGGTGAGGGGACCAGAGTCGTCAAGTGTTTTACCGCGTGGTGTCTCTGTTGCCTGGTCCGTCCTATATGGTTTTGACAGCGGTTAAGCGCTTGGAGTTGACGATGATCCCGCAGAAGCGAACATCAAGTCCACAGGTCCACAAATGACCTCCTCGATATGTGTTCAATAGGATGGAATTCGAAAGTGGGTTCCAACACGGGAAGTAGGAGGAGGAGGGGTGGTAGAGGAAAGGAGGGAATAGGCTTTGAATGAAACTCGAGTGGGACTGATATAGAATGATTAACGTCCAAGGAAAACGGGCTGTCGAAGCAAAACCGACAGACACCCGTGCGCAGCCCGACCTAAAAGCTTGATTTGAATGCTTGTGAGATAGAACGTCCTCGAACGACCAGTGCTGTCCCTTCGGCGAGCTCTCGTGACATAAGTGGTGTCCCAGGTGATGGCTGTTGATACCACCCAATCAGGAATTTCGTGATATCGTGAACGTGGTTGACTTGGCGAGCGGTCAAATTCGTGCTATCGCTGTTGTGTCGTGGAAGTATCGACATATATAGATACCGTTGCCGTCCCGTAGTCGTTTGAACTGGCCGTATATGCGCAATATATGCGCCCCGATAGGTGTTCATGGATTCGGAAACGATATGCGGTTGAGCCTCTCACTTACTGAGGGACTGTTGAGTGTTTTGGAAGCTTCAAATGAGCTGATAAGAGTACTCACAGTGGAAACGTCGTTACCCCGCTCTCAGGAGGGCTGCGTCAACGTCGGAATAGCCTCCGCCGCTAAAACCGTGTTGGTTAATGGTATCAGGTGGCGATGGGCCTCTCTTGGCCACCTGGATGATAACTTAATCAGACTCTCTTCAATATCAAGTCACGATAGGTAGTCGAGAAACATGAGTTACTCACCGGTTGAAGTTCTCATCGTCGTGGGTTATGACAAAAGGGTTGGCTAAAAAGTTCTCACGGCAGACGATTCTTTCACCAGTACTTGTTGTCTCCGTTTCGGGTTATTCTATCGAAATCACGTCGAGCTCAACGAACAGTTATTAGGATTTGAAGAATGAAAACGGACTCTTGGACGGATCTACAATGTGGACCACGGAGGTAATGTTCAGAATCAATCAAAACGCCGTATGTGGTGCTATAGATGTCAGACTTCGACCATTATCCTTCCTTCGAATTCTTCTCGCCAAAAACACACAAGGACGGCAAAGGTAGGACTGTAGAACAGTCGCGAAAACTGGTTCTAGGCGTTGAGAGGGTTCATTCCAGCAGCCGTGAATTCGTTTGACTATATCAATTCGATAAGCATGATGTTTCAATATTCGAAACGGTATTCTGAGACGAAGGTTTGGGCTGGAGGGATGTAAAACGGGTGATCGAACATACCTCGCCGTGTCAACCACTCTTACCGAGCCCATTGTCACTTCAATGGGCCAACAACGAACCGATTTCCTCGACCCCGGCTTCCATAACTTGACTTGGGAGGAGACAGACCACCCCCGGACTCGAGACGGAAGGAAAGGGTGGAACTCCCTCTACGGTGATATCAGGGAATGGGCGCAGAAAACGAGGGAGATGAGATGGACAAAGGGGAAAGTATGAGTATATTTCGCAAATGAAAGCAGGAAAGGACTACACCGCTGGGCGAAGCAGGATTGGTTGGTGCTGAGGCCGAAGGAGCGAATCTTTATGATGACGTCGAAAAGTCGGAAGATCACAACCAAAAACCTTTTGAACTGTTAGGACCTACCTTCTACAGGTTGACGGTAGGTCACAGGGCGCGCCATGAACACACTACAGTAGCGTCGAATGCACGTCCTAGCATTTGTGATTTTTCCTTCTCCCTTCTCCTCATTATCCACTCTCGTGAGTTTGCTCTGTCGAGTTCATTAGTACCGTTTGCTGTATAAGAACGTGAGTTACTTTTTCAGATCTTGAATCTTGTCTGAGTCGAGGTGACTTCTTCGAAAAGTCGAAGGCTGGGCTGATACGGTTCCTGCCTCGCCTTAATGGTCAATCTAGCCTAAATTTTATCAGCTGTCAAGGGAGTCCAATTGAAAAAGGATACGGTTGGTACTTGCGATGCCATATTGCAGCGCCGCGACAGACTAACTGAAGCTGAAGCGCCGAAGTGCCGAAGCAGAGACAGTGCGTGAGAATTGTCACAGGTCTGAAGATGCCGAGCGCAACACATTGTTACCCTGTCACAACCCGTTTCTCCGATCTCGTGCCTCACACCATCCACGACGTCCTCGTCTCTGTTCCCGCTGCAAGTCCTATACCAACATCGGTTGTATTGGATGGCATATGACGCGATCCACGCTCAAAGCAGAGGGTTATTAGAATGGCTTTGGGAAAGGTGGGCATTTTTTCTCGTATGGAATTCTAAGGCCTTGTCCTGATTCTCTCCTTGTTGGTACCAGGTCTAGCCAATTCCTTTAGTACTGAGCGAAAAAGCAGGGTCGCCACGTACCCTTTCTCCCCAGAAAGCTTTAAGTGACCAAAGAGAGCGCCCACGTACTTGGAGCCAAGTGCGTCAACAAATTTGGCGTTATAGACGGGAGGAGCAATGGCGATGAATATGGTGACAATGGTGGGCATGGGAGGCCGACGAAACGACAGCTAGATGGGTCGCAAAGGCTGGTCAGCTTGTCCGTTATCAATTACCACGAATGTGTGTAACTATTCTTTCCTTTATCTTTCTTTCCATAACGTCTTGACTTCAGTTCGACCAGTTCAAGCGTCAACTTTGTATCAAAGGACCGTTCTTTCAGCACCCTGTCGGAACGGTTATCTTCCCTGGTGTCTTTCCTGTCTCGCTCCTCGAGGGAACTTATCAAGACTTCGTGGGTCGACCGCCTTCTCGTGCAACAGGGCCTGGTATGACCAGTATGAGCACGACGATAACTTGCAAGATTAGAAGCGGTGGTGGTGGAGCCGGTTGAAATGATGTCGATAGAACGAAGGCGTGGTTAGTATCTTGTCTTTTACTTCCATTCGCAGCGCTAACTCGTCTTTTCCCCCCTAGGTCACGACGTTCAATCAACACCAATGCCCCTGGCGCTCGACATTCTCTTCAGTTATTTCTCGCAGGAGTCTCAACCATTCAACGCCACGTCCAAATACTCGGCGTGTACCGCAGCGCCTGGTGTCATCTCCACCTTCTCTTTCTAACTTATCACCTCTCCATCATCTCCCTAACTCCTCCTCTCTGCCGTCACCTCTTTATATGCGCCCTCAAACAACCACTTTCGCCCACTCCCCTTCTCATAGCATGCATATATCCGCATGTAGTGAAGCTTCGTCCCCCAAAGACGTCTCTTTTACGTCTAGGCTACATCTAATGAGGTTCATCGGCACCACCTGCCACAACTTCGTCAATGGAAACAGGGACACCCCCATCCCCCGTGGCCTTCCCATTTATCACATCCCACGACAATCAACCTCCATATGGCGGAGCGGGTAGTATTGGTGAACAACCGATGCTCCATACCTTCCCCATCTCGGAACCCCCTCCCACTTCCCACCAGTCCCCACAGACGTTCATTGCCGGTATCGAGTGCTAAAGGAGTTTTGTCAACTGGTGGAGAAGCCGTTCAACTTGCACCATCTGTAGCGCACGACGATGTTTCTACGGAAGACGGCGACGCCTCAGCTGTGCTACACCTCTACCAGCTTCATTCCCCGCATTGTCCACCCAACCCCTCCCTGCACATTCACCGGCGCAGCCTATCGCATTACAACCCCCGGAGAGCCTCGACCCTCCTTTAGGTGCCCCTGAACCTCTACCTCCACGTGCACCTCCATCCGAACCTTCGTCAACTGCAGAACCTACGTCGTCATCGTTCAGTTCCATGACCGAATTAGCAGCTTGACACGTACCTGAAACACAACCACCACCAGCGGTGGTACCTCAACCACTTCCAGCAAGGATTCAAATTCCGTTGAAGGACTTTTCAGAGCAGGGACGGTCGGGCAGGGAGGAGGACATGGCGACGGTGGCGTGACATCCTTGGGCGGTCTTAAGTTGCAAATGGAGTTGACGTGATTGGAGCGCCAGGACTGGTTGCGGAAACGACGAAGCAAGAAAAACTAAACGCTGATGAACGTGTGCCGCCGTCGAGTACATCGTTGGAATGGAAGAAGGCGTGCGGGATAGTTGGATTAAGAATGGGAGGTCGAGGGCTTTGGGCGGAAGATTTTCACTGGCGACGTTGTTGAGTAGCCCAACAGGGGTGTTCCATTGGCGATTGAGGTTCCGGGGGTGTTTTGCACAGTTGGGACGGGCGCCTATCGTCGGACTTGGCGCTCTGGACGTACCATCGAATCCTCAGCGTGGAACCCCCAGTGTTTCGACTTCTCAAACCACGTCACCACATCCACCGTCCTTCCAAGCAAGTGAAGTGACATTCCTTGCCCGATATCTCGGTCTATCAACGGACATCGACCACATCTGATATCCATCAACCACGAAGAGGAGACTGAATCCGTCGGCATTGAAGTCATACCTCCTCGTCCCCGTTCCGTTCATTTCGAACGGGACTGAATTTGCAGCACTCACGCAATCCCCGATCCCTGGTCATTCTCCACCTCAGCCTGCTTTACGAAGACACTCGCTTCCGTTTCGTCTAGGGATGGTTCGCCTTACGCCTCAAATTCTCCTGCGGCTTTACACCTACACAAACCTCCTCTCATCGCCGTCAGGACCAGAGTCAAGACCACCAGCTGCGCGTCGACCACCGCCAGGAGATTAGCTGGCTGATATGGATAGGATTGGAAACTTATGGAGATGGTCGGCTAATCCCCTGAGGTCGAGAGGTAGTGGTGATGGTGCCCTCGGTTGGGGTTTTTCTCGTCAATTCGTCTACATGGACTTCGTCGTCAGCATCGTAATCACCTATCATACCCCCTCCTTTTCTATGTCCTCCAGATCTCGTCTACATGTCCACTCATCACCTACTATATTTGTGCTCGCCACCACGGACTTCTCCACTCGTTCATTGAATCACGTATCCCAGTTTCTTTCTCTCGTCCTCGTCCACTTTTTGTTTACGTTTCTCTCTCGTGTGGTGATTATTCTCCCTCTCTCTATACAAAGTATTATTTGTGTGTTGCTCAACTTATAAGCAATTGATATTATTTTCTCATCACGAACAGTTCACTGTGAGGCTAATCTCATGTCTCGAGAATGAGAAGAAACGGATGCTCGGATGATGCTAACGTGAATGGTATGGCAATGAGCATTATTTGAAGCTTTGAGATATGAGAAGCCCGTAAGTATTTTGAAAGCCAGAGTAATGTTCCAGCAGCCATTATATCATATACGGAA
>ML208551.1:7692-18941 GCA_004369065.1 Pluteus cervinus
TCTCCCTCCACGTCCGTCCCCTTCTACCACCCCACGAGGTCTTCCCAAAAGGAATTTTACCCTCCGGCCAGGCGAAGTGGAGCCTGAAGCGCCAACTTGAAGCCGAAAATCATCGTCGAGCATGTAGCACATATATCCAGGGCATTCAGATGATCCTCTCTCTGCCTCATGCTCGTCGTCTAATAGCTGAAGGAGGTATTCTTTGGCGACTTGCTCTATGCTGGGGCAGTCCATCTCTGTACAATGAGTGCCTGTATGGCCCCTCCCGCAACCATAAACATAAACATCTCCATGATATACATGTCGTGATTTCTCGTAGGCATTGACACCCGACGCATACTTGTCATTTGCGTCGCAGTTGGGCGCAGGCTAACCATTCTGGTTGTAACGAGGCGCATTCTTGATGGTGCCAAAATGCGACTCTGGGTCGGTTTTGCTCATAAAGGCCCCGAAATGGATAACGCAGACGAAACGGGGCGATGAGAATGCGGTCGCGATTGGGAACTGTGAGAGCGAAGAACAGGAGAAAACAACCACATCGTCCATTCCTTCATGTCCTCTTCAACACAAACTAAGTTCCACATAAAGAGCCTCAAGGTGTCGTATAAGTACATAAATCTGTAGAACGATGAGAATTGCACAGGCGGCGCGTATGATACATCAATTTTGAACGAAGAATGCGAAGATTAACGCGCCACTTGAATATTGGACGAGATTTGAAGAGGACCACGGGATATGTTCAAACGCAGAAAGTGATATCAGAGGTGTACCACCGAGACGACAGATAACAGATCTCAGAAGTACACCTGCTCGAGCTCCGACCGCGGGCTGAAACGAGAAGGCAAGAAAGAAAGGTAACCGTTGGGATTTGAAATTGAAACGCTGGATCTGGGCGCGGAGCGTGATCTCGACCAGTGGTTGATCAGCACTTTGTCGAAGTTGAGGAATTTCTGGGCATGGTAGTACGTGTACGATGCGAGAAGGATGTATTCACAGTTATATCACCGTGCACTGTGCAGTACGACATGAATATTAATGGCAAATGTGATCTTTTCGGACCGCGGTTATATGCTATATGTACAAATATTAATATTCTACTCTGACTCTTCAGCTGCACAATGTGCGGTCTCTCCCTCCATTTGGACAATCTTGAAGAAACCTTCGATAGCACCAGTTAATGTTGCTTCGTCCATATCTGTAGTCATAGCCATGGTCTGTTCTTCATTCACCGTGCGAAGCAGATTCTTCGTTATGGTCCTCATCACAGGCGCCTCCTCTTCTTGAGACAGCGCTGCGCGCAGCTCAAAGTGAGGTGTACCAATCTGACCCAGGACTCTGCTGCCCTCTTCGAAGTGCTCAATAAAACCAGCACGGTCACTTGTGCCAAACTTGACCTTGACGGTCACCCTGTCGAACTTAGTTATGCTCATGGTTGCAAATGCCGACTTCGGCTCCAGCACATAAACGTGTGTTTTACTATGTTCACCTCCTTCGACAGACCACATCTGGCCTGTGCTGGTCTTTGAAAGGACGACTACTAGCACTGTGTCGCTCTCTGTCACGATGTCGGTTCGATCACGCTCTTCAAGCTCGAGCGAAGCGTAAGAATTGCCAGTTGCATCATTGAAAAAGGCCAGTGCTTTCGAGGGGTCAAAGGCCGGATCGTCTGTCACGATCAGGTTTTTCTTTCCGTCATCGTAGAAGCCGATCGTGTCCATTTGTATATTATCTGGATGGCGGATTTGCAAATGCGTCGTTGGTGTAGATTGCAAGTGTTGTCGAAGAGGGCTCGCTTCTCGTTTTGTTGCAGACTGCAGACATTCTCTGGGCTCTTATATCCACCAGTGCTTGGATGCGGCGAGCAGGACGAGAGGTGGCGACGTCAGGTACAGCAACGAAAGTGGCGAGCAGAGCGAGGGATGCGCCCCAAGGTACGAAAACAGCAACGAAGGTGGCGAGGACGTTCTCCTCGTATCCTGACTCAACGACAGTGGATACTAGGATATGTTGCCCCAGGCGAGGCGAAGAAATTGTTCGTACCATCCCGTACTTGAAGGTCCACGCATGATTCTCAAACGAAGAGATAGGAGCCATCTAAAGGCCAGCTATCATTAGCACCCCGCGAAGGATGACAGGTCGGATACCGCAGCACAATCCCAGTCTGTTTCTGCCATTGGAGGAACAGTAACAGCATCGCGAGATCGAGACGCGGCGCACTGGGGCGCGCTGTGCTCGCCTCTGATGCACATCCTGGCCAGTTGACCAGCTTGAGCCGCTTCGTGCCTGAAAGAGTCGGTCTGACGTGGATGAAGCGCCGCAGAGGCGTCGTCGTTAAGCGATATGCTGTTTAGGCCGCATACATTCGCCACCGAGCGATATGTTGGCCACAACACGAGCTAGTTGCCTCTAGACATCGAAAATCACAGCTCAGACGCGTTCTGACTTGCTGGAGTGTCATTCCTTTCGTCCATGGAGGCCAGATATGAAGGGGGGCATCTTCCTCGTCCGCGACATACCTAGAAGACGTAAAGGGGTCGTAGGAAGAATAGAAACTGACCTCAATGTCTACATTCTTAAAAAAAGCAGCTCGAATGCGATAAAATGAGGGTGTATCAGAATGGGAAGTCGAAGACTCGACGAGGCCCGGGTGAGGAGTTCAACATCGCAGGCGAGCCATTGGGCGGTCCCAATATACGGTTAGAGAGTGTAGCCAGCCATAGGTCGTTCGTCCATCATATCAGAGCAGCGCTGCAGCGCTAAAATCGAACAGATTAATGTCAACGAAGGATTTCGGAATCGTTATCGGAAGTCGGGTACACTGTTGAGCGGAGTTCTCCGGCAACACCCAACGAGCCTTAGTACGCCACAGCCCACACTCCCTTCCATCCAATTACCTGGGCACCAACCCTTTGCTGACCCAGAGCGGCTCGTACAGAATAGAGGCTGGGATGTGCAGAACTCGTGGTCGATCACTGGTGCGTCTTCTGGCATGGAGTGTTCGCGGTGGTGTCCAAAGCAGGAAGACAGTGCCATTCCTTTTCCTTGAAGCCGAAGAGAGAGTCCATTCACTCTATTGCTTCTCTATATCCAAACGACTAAATTACCGTACGTCGCCTTTAAGTTTCCTTTTCAATTCTGTTCTCTATCATTCCGACTAACTTACCCCATTCGACACCCATACGTTTCTCGCAACATCAAGGAAGCCGGGAGCCCGCCCACCACCATCACTTTGTTCATCGCTCTCACGGCCTTATCCTGGTGAGCATTCACGTCCTTCCAAGGTTGTGGCATTCTTACTCTTCGATTGGATAGCGCGGGTTTGCCACCACAACGGATTGGATTTTTGGGATGACAGAAGCACGTTCAAATTCCGTATGTCATCAACCTTCCTTTTAATTGCCCGTTACCGATTCTCCCTCTCCAATAGGCGACTGCATTGATGAAATGGAATCCTGTCGAGATGGTTATGCCATGACGTACACAGGCTCTTTAAATCTATCCCATTGCCTTTCCATATCAAGAGGTTCAAATATCCCTACTTCCTCTCCAACTTTCCTTTTACATGCCCGGTTTCGACTCTCTCTCGTCCTCTCCTGCATCATTTATTGCCAACACCGCCGGACAGCCAGTCATTCTTCGAATACGTCTTTCCGGTATCACCGACGCTCGGTGACCACGATGGCACCCCCATGACGCGAATTCGACCATTCCCGTCGACCTCGGTCTTCATGGGCGGTATCAACCCCCCAGCGAACTTGAAGACCTACGGTTTCCTCAAGCACCCTCGCCGAGACATTTATAAGGATGGTGGATATCGAACTCTGTCTCGTCGTCGGTACCGCAAGGCATGAATCCACCAACACGGTATGGATGATGAGAACGCACACGGAAGTCAGTACACATCCTTCTCATATCGTTTTTCAGTTAATTTACCCTGTCAATCAGGTTGTTGAGAAAGTACAAGCCCGTCCACCTCGTCGGAGTTTCTCCTGGCTTTCTTTTCCGAGGTGAGCACCCAACTTTGTCGCCTGGGTTTGTTGTTCGTTCATTCCAAGACACGATCCCCACAGAACCCAGATAAAGTCTGCTTAACGTATTTATATGATCGTGTATTAAGTTGCACCCCTCAACACGTCTATCGGTGGCACGGCGCTTCGGTACGTCCAGTCTCTCTTCGCAACAGCGGATCATGCTCATAACAGTCACTTCTTTTAGACCTGGCTTGAAACACTTTGGCAATATCTGACTAGTGTTTGATGCAATTCACGTCGAGCGGATATTTGTTCGCATCATAGCTCTTTCGTGCTCACCTAGAACGAAGTGTCTACTATCAACCCAAGGGGCTATCTTAATTCTGCATCGCCCTGGGACTCACAAGCGTCATTCGCGAGTTCGACCTTCAGTTGGAACTGCCATGGTCCGTATCCTCTTTGTTACTTTTCATAGCTTCGTATTGAGTTATTCGTTTTAGCCTGCCTTTCCCAATCGTCTCACTCGGCGGTCGGCTGGTCCGAACACAAGGTGTGTTCTTATCTACCTGTTTTTTTACTTTACGCTCTGTCAAAATAGAGGGGCTGATATGGCACGTCCACGACCTCGGACTACTGTTCCAGAGGAATGGAATGAAGACGGACGATAATGGTAAGTTGTGGAACCTGAAGCTAACCGGGGTTCACAATAGCGATTGATGGCCTTGTTTTCGGGCATCCAATCGGTTTGAGGCTGTCGATTCGTCGGAGCTACCGCTGACTCCGAGCCACGAACGCTTCGACCGTTTCTAGGTCTTGAGTGTTGTACCTTGAGCGGAGGACACTGCTCATTCATCGACAGGCTTCAATTCCGGTCCTTGCTCCGTGCATCAGCACTGACTTTATTCATATATACAACCAAGTTCACAACACAAGAGGATAGACATTTGGCGTAGCAACAGGCGGGTGAGAGAGCCTGAGAAGGTTTCTATCATTTTTCCATGCTGACTCGAGCTCTTTTCTTGATGTAGTTCAGAGTCTGGATGTTCCAGCACCATCCACCTGCGAAACTCTCTAGCAAGATAGCATCTGAACTTCTGATTATAGACACGCTACGCAACTCACCGCTCAGGATCAGGCAGTCAATTTATCGGCAACTCCAACAAGGACATCGTCTCTTGTTCTTGACATCCTGAGCTATCGGTTTCTGGCAGCCCTTTCACTCCCCGCGAAATGACTGCTGTATTTTGTATTTGCTAGTCTTATCGTACGTCCTGTTCATTTTTTCACTTCAATTGGGCTCACGCTTTCCTTCGTTGGTTTTCAAGTTGTATCGTTGTACCGCCCCGTTCCCACTACCCCAAAGTCGCCCAACGGTTCAGCTAACCTCGATTGATTTATAGCGCGATCTGGCCTCTGCCGCTGATTTTGGTTCAAGACCCACAAAGACCAATTCTTATGCCCGTTTTGGTGTCAGTTCAACTACGATTCCCGTTCTCCTCTGGCTTCCTCGATAATAGTTCCATCCGTCCTGTCCTCTATGTGGCACATGTCGGGCTCAGACGCACCCACTCAGCTGTCGGGTTCAGCTTCGTTCCTCACACGCTAGATACTGCCAGACCGGATCAACGAAAAGCAGGCTCGTCGTACAGTCGAGAGGATGAGACCACTTGACGCGCTTTAGGGAGGTAATTACCCAATTTCTTTCCTTGGCTGCGGCGTATACTTATTTGTTATCACTGATAGCCTTTCATGGGTGTTGTCCTGCTCCTTCCTGTATATGTTTTCTCTGCAGTCGTGTTCGCTACAGATACGGCAACCCGTGCCGTTTCGAATTCAACTCGGGAGTAGGTTGTCTCCCTGCGATCCAAAACATAGCCCCTGACCTTGCCCTGTTTTTCATAGCTGTTCTCCGAATACAACGTATTGGGCGCGTCGAGTACGTCTCGCTCGCACAAAGTACGATTATGTCAACACTGATATCTTCCCCGTGAAATGTTGGTGCCTTTTTGGATTGGATGCAACATTTTTCAACGGGTCTACGACCGACTTGTGGTCCACCTCCTTTTTCCATGGACTCACCACTTCGTACTCCCCACTCCTTCCTAGCTCACTAACCCTCTTTCAACAGACAAGCTACTGCTGCATTCGTCGAGAGCCCCAGGGACTGGCCTCTCGGCAGTATACAGACTCGGTGGTTCGAGTGTTTGCTGTTACGATGCGGAGCTTTCTTGCATGATGGAATCATGTGGCGAGGCTTCTGTCAAACCTCTGGCTCCTCTAGACGACAACCTAAGAAGTCTCATCTTGCTGAACTGAACTCTGGGTCGGTATCTTCTATGCTTCTCCCTTCAATCTCCTATTACCTTGATGTTTTCACCATCTCGGTGCTTGTCTTTAGATCCCTACTACGACCAATGAGAGTAAAACTCTTGTTCTTTTCATCTATTGTCCTAAATTAAGATTTGTGGTTCTCGCCTACCTCCCAACCTAAGTACGCGACACGATCTTTACTTCGACCATACCCGGAGAGTTCCTTCTTTCCCATTTCTACCCCACGACAACCACAAGGACCAATATTCTCGACCGATTCTTACCTCGTCGTATTCGCTCATTCTTGTTTTATTATGAGTAGGCACAGTGTCCTTTCAGTTCCCATTGCGGACGAAGTAGCCAAACTTCGGCGTACCCTGATAGAACGTCAACGTTAACGAGGTCTATGAAGTTCCAAAGTGTGAAACGTAAGAGACTACTGATATCCTGCGCCATGGAAAAAAAGCGCCCAGAATATGAATGGCGGTGTACGGACACCGTAAGTTGTGCGACAGAAATCTCGTCAACCGAGACCAATGCATACTGGGGAGGCAGATGAGAACTCCTGGCGGAAAAGAAAGGGCAAAGAGAAGCAGGCCTTTCCTGTCTCACTCACCAATTCGACGGGCCAACCGTGCAGCACGAAACCTATAACAAGAAGTCAAGGCGTCAGGCAGCTAAGTATTGGTCGAAAAGTACACCAAAAGGTCGACGAATTTATTTGGTGTTGTTCTCTGGAAACCGTGATTTGCGCATACTCGACATTTGGCTCCTCTCGAGCTGTTGTTCTTGTTCTTGTTCCTGTTTATGCGCATGGTTCAGAAGAAGCTTGCGAATAGGCAACATGCTGCGGCTTCACGAAGGCCCTGCGTTCTGGACGCAACTGGACACATTAGAGCCTTCTAGCTAATCAATATTTACTCGTCACAACCGGATAGTAAGCACGAGAGAGACTCACCTGGGGTGGGGATTACTTTAATTTACGATGGCAAGTCTGCTCCGAGGATCAAGTGGACCATGCACATGTGGGGTTGATTCGGGGCAACCTTCCGCTGTCAAATACGACAAGCTATGATCTAGAGGATTCGACCAAAGCGCGAGTGTTGAAGCTGAAGCGTTGGAGTACGGGTTGGAGGCTGATGCATTGATGGTTTCAGACCCAGTTGTGAGACGCCAAAGTGACCCTGAGCAGCCTTCACGCGCGTCGGAATCGTGTGACCGACGTCAGGGTCAAATATAGTAGCTTTAGCACCTCTCACCTTGCTCTCACCCGCCTCGACACCGAAACTGGTCAGCACTGAACGGTTCTCACTTACTAAACCATTCGACAGCCCTGCGTTTCTCGCAGCGTCAAGAATGCCCATCGATCGCGATGGCCCACCGGCTCACGCTTCGAACCTCATCTTCGTGAGTAGTGTCCATGTCTTTCGCGAAGCTCCCGATGTTCTTATCCTTCGATTGGATAGCGCGGGAGAACACAACTTATTTCCATCGGAAACACGTTCAAGTTCCGTATATCATCAACTTCCAGTCAACAGGCGACTGCATTGATGATAGAAATGGAGTCCTGGCGGGATGGTTATAAGTATGACCGCTCGTTCACAAGCACTCTCAATTTAGAAGTTTCAACTACCTCCGTATGTCTTCAGATCTTCAACTTTCCTTTTACGAGCCTGTTTTCAACTCTACCTCTTCCAAAATCAGCTCTTCTGCATCATTTCTCGTCAACACCGCCAGTCAGCCTATCATTATTGGAACGACAGCTGGAATACATTTTTTCCAACATCACCGACGCTCAGTGACAGCGATGGCGCCCTCATAGCGCGGATTCGACCATTGCAGACGCACCTCGCCTTTCATGGTCGCGGGTGGGTAGCATCAACCTCCAGCGAAGACCTACGGTTTCCTCAAGCGCGCTCATGGAGGCGTTCACACAATGACTGTTTGTACGGACGATGCATATCAAACTCCACTCATCCATACCACCTCCAGTTCTGGAGGATTGTATACTCACGTCATATCGCTGATGAGAAAACCTATCCTTCTGGCCGTCTCTTCTGCAAGTCAGTATTGAGCCTTTTCGTCCCGTTCGTGAACTAATTTCAAGTCTAGTGTATTGCGTCGTATGCGGGAATGTAAAGAGCTGCCCACACCCTGCAACATACGTATGACAGCCAAAGATTTGCTTCACTCGTTTATCGGTGGAACTGCACTTCAGGTATGCGCTTTCCCTCTTCGTTCGTGGATTGCGATCATGTTAATGATTGGCACGTTCTGTTAGACCCGGCCTGAGACGTATTTGCGAGATCCAACAAGCGTTTAATGGGCTTCTATGTCGGCTAGACCAATGTCGGTATTCTAGCCCATCCTCCTGCCCCCGTCCTCACGCCAAACGCAGGGTATACCATGAACCCCTCGGACTCGACGGGTCGATTTCAACCCTTGGCCTTACTTCCAATGTCCGAGCAGCGCACCTTGGGAAGACGGGTCAAGCACTGGGTTAAAATAGGTCTACACCCGAGCTTCAAGGGTATGGAATGAAGACGGCCGGAATGGTAAGTTGTAGGATTTGAAGCTCCGAACGCTGGACTGACACCGATCATAGGATACAATGCAGTGGAGTTTGATGCTCTTTCAGTTCATCCGTCATCGGAGCAGTCTTGAATGATTCATGGCATCGACCAGGGTATGTCCATATTCCAATCCGTCCCCTCCTTCCATCGTGCTCACGTCGAACGTAGGGGAACCACTCGAATTCAAGGGTTCGGTCCCAACCCACCACCCTATCTCCAATGTCCAGGAAGCAGGTTCTCCGCATCGGCCTGAACTCACGACTCGGACATCCACAGCCTCAATTCATTCTGTCATTGTCTGTCTTCTTTTTTTTTTTTGCTGTTCATGGCTTCGTCACTCTTCTCGATGATCTAAGCAATGCGGTTCGACCACGACGCAACGTGTGTTCTAATCCTCTCCATACCTTTGTCCTGTCTCCTAATCCAGCGCTGTAGGGAGCGAGATGCAACCTCCTTCCGTTTGGGATGAAGGAGTCAATCTCGTCGAACCAAATGATAAAAGAGATCTGCTATCCGCCCACGCTTTGTCCAAAGACGGAAAAGGTTGTGTTATTCGAGCTGCCTCGATTGACTACATACACGATAATCTGAGGCTATACACTCGGGGTTGACCAGGTAGCTGCAGTATCTTCAAGGATATCGGTAAGTTGTAGAGCTTGAACCTTCAGACGTCCGACTGACGCCCTTGGCCCTCTTTTTTCAGTCTCCATTCGGGAGCAGCGTTGTACGCATCGTACGTGGGCGGTGTTGAATGTTGGAAGGAGTTTGGACTTCCTGTTGGAACAACACTTTGGTCGTTTGGAATGTTGACCAGCAACTCAAACAACTCGGGACGTTCAAACAGAACCTGAAGTAGGAACCGACAGGTCCTTCGCGATCTTTTTTCATGCTCACTGGAGCTCTTTTCCAGACTGCCAGTCAAAATCGCACTAACACTCTTTTCGTCATTACTCCGTTTCCTTTTCCATAGTTTTCGACCGTACTTATCACCTCTGGATAGTTCGTTCTCTACCGCAGTAGGAAAGGTGACCCTTCACGCCTCAGTCATGCCTCCTACCACATCATCGAGCGCTTCAAGAGACCTTGGACGGCTTCCATATAGGCTAACCCGACCACGTTCGATAAGTTTGGTAGTAAGTACAAGACGCGCAAAGTGCACAAGTCGCTACGCTCGCGATTTACGGGTTTCATGAGCGTAAGCATACCCCAGAACTTTGCTCAGGTTATGTTATCTTACATTTCCCTCCGTGTTTGCCAGGTTAAGATTCGAGGTGAGTATTAATTCTGTTTTATATGGTTCTGACTTATGTGGCGCTTCAGGCCCATCTTGAATTCGCCCATTTGACCACTATTGCCAAGTTCCGATCAGTTCCTCAACACGACCTTGGACTCGGTTAAGTTGACGAGGGAAAGAGTTGTCATTCGGATCCTTTCGTTGCGTCGTAACGGTAAACATTCAGTTCTTCGTATCTTTCGGGAGCTAAAATCTATGGTACGCGCAGATCTTCTATCCTGTCTGCACTTATCATCGCAGAGTCGCCACAGGCAACGCAGGAATCTAGTCAGCTTCGAAGTACAGTATATACTTCCTTTAGACAAGGTGCGGTTCCTCGATCTACTTCGTTATTCGCTACTCGTCGTATTGCCGTGTCCGTCTCCGTGGCAGGGTACTGCCCAACTGGGGGTTTGATGATCTCGTTTGTTTTTCATTTCTACTTCTTCTCTATCACTTCCTGCTATGGGCTCGGCGAGTGGATGAGAATAAACTCTGATTGTTTTCATGGACTGTTCGACGATCATGGGTTATTTCTTACTTATGTACCGACCCACTATTTTTATTCAAACCATCTCAACAATCCTTTCTTTCTCCCTCCTGCGATGCGACGACAACCACGAGAACCGTCATTCTCGATGGGTTTTTTTTACCTGCCGTCGCTTTTTGTGGTCCCTTATTCTTGTATATATGCGTCTGAACATAGCATATATTTATTGGACATGAACGGTGAAACCCTAAGTTGTACTACAGCCGTTCTGTTAGAGCAGACCGCGGGTGGTTTCATGAGCCCGTGCCTTGCGAAGAAGTCAGGAGGAAGAGAAGAATTCTGAAGGAAGGAAAGCGTGTCTCTTGCTCACCTAACGGAGTCCTCGAAAGCCTATTTGTGCAGCATCAAGCCTACGACGAGAAGTACGGAGATGTCGTGCAGAACATGCTGTACGAACTTGACACCTCAAAGCACTGGGTTGAAGCGCTGACCCCGTTTCAAACTAAGCAGGGAGATAAAAGCAGTTGACTAAGGAACCGTGAAAGTACGAGGCGAGAATCGAGAGACTCGATGTTACTTGCCTTGAGCCCGGGGATTCCTGACGTAGGTACTAGGCCTAGGCATGCTTGCGA
>ML208551.1:30748-45155 GCA_004369065.1 Pluteus cervinus
TCGGACGACCTCCTCTTTTCCACCAAGTTCGAATGCCGCCCTTACATACCGCCATTTCCTGAATCGAAGTTCAGTCGAACCATGAGGCTCATTTCGTCAATCGATCTCTGCCTCTCGGAGCTCACAAGTCTCGATTAAAGTGTTGGTCTGCGTGTCTTACTCTGAAGTTAGGGCGCCGTACTTTGTCGGAGGTGTGTGGTTTGTCGTGACGTCGCCCAATTTTTCGTGTCTAACCCTTCGTAGGTAGCATCTTCCAATAATC
Source organism: Pluteus cervinus (assembly GCA_004369065.1). Lineage (NCBI taxonomy): Eukaryota > Fungi > Basidiomycota > Agaricomycetes > Agaricales > Pluteaceae > Pluteus > Pluteus cervinus. The sequence continues at coordinate 31,011 of ML208551.1, forward strand.
ACAAACTTCTCAAAGATGCTCTAAGGAAAGAGATAGCGATTAGGGCGGCGAGACGAAGGTCTGCTGATCAGCTCAGACAAAAGAGAACTCGTGTCGATCGTTCTCGGTGACATTCCATCTCGTATTCCGGGATCAATCACCCCTTTTTTGGGGGGGGGAACAAAAGGCGTGAAAATTATTAAATATCGAGCTTCTACGTTCCCTGTCGAGGCTGGCAAGAGGGGCGAAAGGTGTTCTGTATTCTGAACGCGCTCGACTGAATCTGCCGCTTTCTGGTATGTTTATGTTGTCCTCCGGCTACAATTAAGATGCATTTGCTTATACTTTCCTAGAATCGTTGGTTTCTGCACAGCCATCCCTCGTCTGCAACTTCAGAAAGGAAATTTGCCGCCGCATTCACCGGTGGATTCGGGGAGAAAGATGCACTGTTCATGCCAAGACTCGTCGGAACGCATTACTAGGGTACATGACAAGGTAGAAACACTGGCGATGCAACCCAGCTTCTCAGAGTACGTGGCGACCTTTGTCCAAACATTCTGCATTCGACGCTGATGACTGCATGATAGGACGAAGTGGGGACAGATTGGTCTTCTTAACCACAGATGTCCTCGTTCTGCGCTCCGACACCGTTCGACGTCCATACATGGTAACGCATGATGGCTTTGGTGTGTCTATTCTTCTTGCCGTCATTTGTTATTTATGGTTCTGTGCTGCAGTTATGACCACGCCTGAACTTGCTGCTTGGACGCCATGAAGACTTCGTCCTTTTGTTTACTGATACCATTATACCATGAACGGGGCGACTTTTGACCTTGCAACTGGTAAGTCTAAAATTCCCTCTTCGATGGATATGTCCCAACTCTTCTCGTAGTGCATTCATCCACTTCATATTCTCGCCTGGACAGTCCGCGACGTCGCTCGACTCAAGGTACCTCATCTGGAACGCTAAACAGTGATAGAACCTTCGTGCTAAATTTCGTTGGGTGTGAGTTCAATTCACACCTTCCAGTCTTATGGTTCCAGACCTCATCTTTAGGATCTTGGCTTGGGACATCGGGCATAATCCCCCCTTCCGATTTGCAAACCTGGATTTGTGACCTGAGATCCCGCCATTTAAGTGGCTTATTTGCGCGGATTAGTCTTTCTTTGGTCCTTCCTCTCCGCCAACTCTCGAGAAAGGTTAGACAGCACAGGACCCAAGCTGTGGTAGAAGGTTTTCTCCGAACTATTTTTGCGCGCTATGCAAGTATTGTCATGCCAACGTATCAACTCCTTTCAACAAGGCGGTCATTTCATGTGCGTTTTCCTTATGCATTCAACGACGTGGTTGTCTTAACTGAATATCAGACGTTAGATCATTTGCTCAGCATCCAGGTACGCGTTATGACTGAGCCCAGGGCGCAAGTCCATAAGTTCGGGTGCTCTTTGATGCATCTTCATCGACAATTCCACTCTCGCCAGACTTGTCTTCACTGAACTCAGTCTTCGCAACCTCTTTTACCCAGTTCATTTCAACGCTCCCGCTGGAGTTTGGGACTTCAAGAGGCGGGTTCAGGACGATACTCCAGTCCTTCTGTGGCAATCACATTCCGTGGTTGTTCGTCAGTTCCCGTCAGGCCAGGCTGTGAAGGTGATCATCGAGGCGCCTGTCTCCAGGACGCTGAACGTTAACGCGCCCACCCTCGACTTGGAGTCTTTCCGACCCTGTTTCCACCGTTCTGGCGATTACTGTCCTTGGCATATTTCTCAAGGTTACTAGGCTTACGACGGACTCGAACGCCCCTCTCTATACCTGATGCCCCCAAACGCTGGCAACTGCTAGATCCGATAAACGAAAAAAGAATTAACTGGTTGTGCTTTACAGAGGTGCTTACCCAAGTTCTTCTTCGTCTGCTGCACGTACTTACTCGTTATCATAGACCGTCTCTGATGGGTATCGTCACGCTCTTTTTTGTATGAATTCCGAATCCACAACGCGGCAGCCACAGGGATTGCGACCCGTGCTGGTTCAACTTGGGAGTAAGTCGTCCCTTTGTTTATATGAAGCACAACTCCTGACTTTGCTTCGTTCTCTCATAGCCTTTCTTCGAATACGGGTTGAGAGTCCCAATGGCTTTGGCGCGTTGAGTATGTCTCGTTTTCATATATAGAATCAGGTTCAGGACTGATGTCTTCCTCATGAAGTGTTGATGTTTTTGGGAATTAGACTCAGCTTTCGGCTACATCGATACATCAACTTGAGGGGAATTCTCCTCCGCGTCCTTTTCACTAGACCTACTACTTCACGTTCTCATCAACTCAAATTCTTCGTAGGTCATCGTCAACATTACCTCTCAGTCACAAACTGACTTGGTAATTGAGCAGATATTGGGGGCCTCTTGTACCGTTCAGGGTTCTTGGATTGACAAACCGAGATTCCGTTGCTGAATGGCATGAGCTCGGTATGAGCTCCCCTACACGAGAAAGTGTCGTCTTGCACAACTTGACTCTCTCGTACAAGGTCAGTATATGGTTGGTTATGATTAAAGTACTCCCTTTCAGGTTCATATTCCTTTTTTACGTTTTCACCGTCGCCTGAAGACCTCCTCATAATATCGACGCTTGTCTTTATATTCAAATGACTACTAACAACCGACAAATGGTAAAATGTTTCTTTTCCTTTCTTCATGCATTATCCGTTACTGTAATTAGGATCTGCGGTCTCACTTGCCTGCATAGTGGTTATAAAGCGTTACAGTTTCTACGTGCCCTTCCTCGTCTTACCCGCCTGTCCTTGCATATTGCGTCGGAATATAACGCAGTGTCGTTTTAGAATCAGTCCTGGTTGTGACGTGTTCATGTTTGAACGGCGTATCCCGATGAAACCTGCTAAAACGAGATTGATGTTGGTTCAAAATGTGAACTGAAAGAAGCATACTGGAGGGTTGTCAGAAGGCCTCAGTTTCCGGGGCAAAACACCGTGCAGGATATCACGTCGCTATACCGGCACTATCAGCAGTTCTGTCGGCCATGGGATGTGACCAATGCACACCAGGGAGGCGGTATGAGGGTCGCGCGCCTTTCTAGCGGAAAAGTGAGGACGCGATTGGAGGAAAGGGTGTCTCGCACTCACTAGATGCAATCCTCGACCTCGACGATTCAAGCATGCAGCAGAAATCCTATGGAGAAGTGTCAAGACCTCGTGCGCACGTCTCGCAGAACTGAGAGAACATATGAACCCGACGCGGCAAAGCAGCGCGTGAAGGATGATCCGTTTCAAACCAACGGGCAGGCGGTTCTTGGGTGCTTGATGGGCACACCTTGTACTAGCGTGAGTAGTGGGGGAATAGAAAGACTATGAAGACAGCAAATATTATTTTTAGTGCAGATATCTGGATGTGAACGCTTGTTAGGACCGCCAGGAGATTCGAACTTGAAAGGAAAACCAACACTCTGGGTCAATTCTTGCCTCGCCGGACCCACTTTTTCTTGGATATATGCGTCAAAAGGTAACGATGGTGTGTTGTAGTAAGTTTCGTTGAAGCCATCTTAGGTCGTGGGTATTGAGTTTAAGCTGCTGGTGCGATAGAAGGGGCCATACTTCGGCGTACCGGTAACCCAAGGTCAATGTGCATAGTAAGTCCAGACTGCGAACCAAAAGGAGTGCACCGGTTAGTTGCTTTCGTAGCAAAACGTCAAAGGAAGGGTATGAACTTATACCGCTTCGTGGATAATACATTGGGGGTGTTATGGAGTGATTCCTCGGTTCGCTATACCTATAAGGCCTGACAAGTAAGCCGTATAGAGGGAGCAAGGATGAGAACTGGAACGCAAAGTGAGAACGGGAACGAGGATGGAGGATTAGCTTGTACTCACCGCTCAACGGATGATATTGGGACAACCATGCAGCATGGCCCAACTCTTATATGAGAGTACTGGGATATCGTGCGCATATACAGAGGGGCGCAATAACTGGAAGAGAACAAACTTTACCGCGAGTAGAACTCCTGACACAGATATGCTGGAATTCGTACACATCGGTTTCGGATCTGCCGACGAAACCAGAGCTAGAGCCTAGAGGTGACCCAACCGGTGGATTTTGTTCGAGCTCTGCGCTTCAGTACTTCAGTGACAACCACATTTGGTAGTTGTTCGTTAGTACCCGCCAGGCTAGCGTGGTGGTGCTCTCGCCGAGCAGTGTCCACCGCCCAGCAAAGAGATGACCGTGTTCTGCCACTGTTCGGTTACATCCGTCACATTGACGCGTTCCGTGACGTGCTTGTTTCTCCGGAATCCGGACCGTTGCCCTTGTCCTCAGACTATTTCTACCTTTCTAACGAATACCGCTCCTCTGCTTTCCTCTCAAGGCTTCTTAAAGTTACTAGACCTGGTACGACAATCGACCTACTCTCTACCACTCTCGTCTCAGCTCAAGACTTTTGGTTCAAATGGCGGTCTGGATGTCCCACCCTGGGTTGTGCCGATAACTAGACCCTACAACACCCTTCCAAAGTGCGTATATTTCAATAGTCGTTCTACAGGTCGACGAAGGACAAGAATCGGAATCAGGGTGAGATGGGGAAGAACCGAGTTTCTTGGTCCAGTCAGACGAAAGAGAAATTGCACTTTGTAAGTAACGTCCCACCCACGTCGTATCTCGCGATAAACGACTATGTTATAGTGAAACTCTTTCAAACATTTACATACCATGTCTTCTTTGTGACTGGCAATCGGAGCGGACACTCTGCTCGGTTTTGAACGCCATCCAACAGATTGAGTACGCCTCTTTCTGGTACGATTCAAGTCCCCCTGTGTTCATCACTGCGATGCCGCAGAGTGGTTGGTTTCTCAACTATCACTTCATTTCCGAAAAAGACTTTCCCAGTCTCGTTCCGTCCTTCGAAGAGAATGACGAGCCGTTCACGCCAACATCTTACTCGCGCACTCAATATGTATGTAGCGTCGTTTGTCCCCACTTTCTGCGTTAACGTTGACGACCCGAAACCTCTCAGCGTTCAACTCTGTCCTTGTTCCACATTTATCAGCTGCTCAACAATCGGACGTCAACAATGGTTGATAGCTTGTCTCGTTTTCTTGGGTGTCCTTTCTTGTTCGCTCATGGTTTCATACTAGTTGTGGTCATTACTGGCGGGCCGAAGCTACCTGATGTCCCCACCGCATTTGCTCCGAATCTTCTCAGGTTTCGAGCTGCGTCCGTTGCCTTAGTTTCATTGCGATGGCACCAGGAATGCTTGAAGTGGATCTGGTTTGAACTTCACCTCCTTCGGTCTTTTCTTCCTAAACCCATTCACAGGTCATCTCAATCTGAAGCACCATTCGGAGGTAAGTTTGAATTCACAAGGAGGGCCTTAACCACAGACTGGGCGTTAAGAGGCCTTTTCAACATAACTTAGCGCTCACACAGGACCTCTGCTGAGCACAGGCTAGGTGAAGGTTCCCAACGGCCAAGACCTTTCACCGTCGTTGGCTGTGGTTTTGATGCCGTCTTCGTCAACCCTTCCACTCTCAATCGAGGACACAATCGCAACAAGTTTGATGCTGTCGATTCATCAGAGCTACCGTCCGAAGTCAGAGCCACGAACGCTTCGACCGTTTCTCGGTCTCGAGTGTTGTACCTTGAGCCGAGGACGCTGTAGGAATGAACATAGGGAGGGTAAGAGAGCCTGACAAAGTTTCGATCCTTTTTCCATGCTGACTCGAGCTTTTGATGTAGTTCAGAGTCTGAATCTCCTGGCACCATTCACTTGATAAACCCACTACCGAGACCGCATCTGAATACCCGATTACAGACACGCTATGCAACTCACCGCTCAAGATCAGGGAGTTAATTTATCGGCACCTCCAACAAGGACATCTTCTCTTGTTCTTAACGTTCCGAGCTATTGGTTTCTAGCCCTTTCACTCCGCACTAAACAACTGTTGTACTTTCTAGTCTTATCGTCCGTCCTTTTTGTTTCTCTCTTTTCAACTGGGCTCGCTTTCTCCTCTGTTGGTTTTCATTGTATTGCCCCACTTCCACTACGTCAGACTTGCCCAGCAGTTCAGCTAACGTCGATTAATTCATAGCCCGATCTGGCCTCTGCCCATGATTTCGGTTCAAGACCCCCAAACACCAATTCTTGTGCTCCTTCTGATAGGAGTTGTCAGTCCAACTACGATTCCCGTTTTCCGGTGGCTTCCTCGATAATGTTCCATCCATCCCGTGCTCTATTACTGATGTAGCACATGTCGGGCTCAGACGCGCACATTCAGCTGTCGAGTTCGGCTTTATTTTTCAGACATTAGATACAGCCGGATCGGATCAACGAAAAGCAGGCTCGCTGTGCCGGAGGCAGAATGAGATCACTTGACGCGCTTTAGGGAGGTAATTACCCACCTTTCCTTGGCTGAGGCGTATACTTATCTGTTATCACTGATAGCCTTTCATGGGTGTTGTCCCGCTCCTTCCTGTATAGGTTTTTTCTGCAGTCGTGTTCGCCACGGCAACCCGTGCAGGTTCAACTCGGGAGTAGGTTGCCTCCTTGCCGATCCAAAGCACAGCTCTTCTGCGAACACAACGTATTGAGCGCGGCAAGTGCGTCTTGCTCACACAAAGTACGATTATGTTCAAGACTGATATCTTCCCCGTGAAGTGTTGATGTCTTTTTGGATTGGAGTCAACGTTTTTCTAACTGCCTCATGACGTTATGTGTGCTGACTTGTAGTCCACCCCCTTTTTCCATGGCTGTACCACTTCGTTCTGGCTCACTAATCCTCGTTCAATAGACAATCCACTGCCGCATTCGTCGAGAGCCCAAGGGATTGGCCTCTCGACAATATACAGACTGGGTGGTTCGACTGTATGCTGTTACGAGCCAGACTTCTCTTGTATCACGGAATCATGGTTCCTGTGGCAAGGCTTCTGTCAAACGTTGGGCTCCTCTAGATGACAACCTAAAGAGCCTCATCCTGCTGAACTGGACTCTGAATTGGTATCTTGTATGCTTCTCCCTTCAATTTCCTATTATCTTGTTGTGCTCTTACTATCTTGACACTTGTCTTTAGATCCCTACTATGAGCAATGAGAATAAAACTCTTGTTCTTTTCATGTGTTGTCCTTTGTGGGTTTGCCTACCTCCCAACCTAAGTATGCAAGACTATTTTTACTTCAAACATACTCAGAGAGTTCCTTCTTTCCCATTTCCACTGCACAACAACCACAATGACCAACACTCTTGATTGATTGGCACAAATGCCACTTATAGTGTGCAGTGCTGTCACATATGGCCTCATGGGTTGAATAGAGCTCAGCAAGGCCTACTTTATTAGTATACTTACTCACTTAGATTACTATACTTCTTCCATAGCTTAGTCACTCTTTGTGTTTGGTGTATCTGGTGTATTATCTTATATTATTAACTAATATACTGTAAACTTTGTTTTAGATGGTCTAAATCTTCAAAGCATGAAGTCCAAGCATTGGGTCCAATGTTGGCCATGAACAAATCTTGACCAGTCAAGAATCAAAGTCTGGTTTGGGGCTGATGATGGAACACATAGAACCTGGGGAGATATCAAAGACAGTCTGTATAATGGGGGCACCCATAAAATCAGCTGATCTTGGTGGGTTATCCAACCATCTGTTGTGATGAAAAGTCCTGAGCTAAAGTTATTTGGTTGATTCAGAATTTTGACTTGATCATGACTTGAAGAATTGCCTTCTTTGAGGTTGACATTTGAAATAAGAGAGGATTCTGAATCAATCATACTAGAATCAGTCTTCCAGATTCTCAATGTTCCATCCTTTCCCCCAGTGATAATTTGTTTACTGTCTGGAAAGATGCTGATAGACTGTATAGAACTAGTATGACATGTAAATGGTCCAAAAACCTGTTTTCCTGTCTGAATATTCCATATCACAAGGCCAAAATTTGAAAAGCCAGTTGCAACAAGTGAAGATTTAGGAAAATGCACAAGAGCAGTAATGCCAAACTCAGAGTCTAGATATTGTATTTGTTGACAACTCCTGTGATTATATCCCATACAACTATTGCTACATCAAATGTTCCCACAATATAGTCATTTTGAGGAGAAAATTCCACATATTTGAGACCTACATTCATGTTCCTTTGGTTTAAAAATACCTTGAGAACCATCTCCTGAGTATTCAATTTGAAGATGTGAATACAAAATGCTCTATCTCCAATTGCAACATATGTGTGATCAGATGAGAAAGCACAACAAATGAGTTCATTTGGCACATGAAGGATGTACTTTTCAGTATATTTAGAAATGTCAAATAAGCAAATGCTACCTTCCTGCAAAACTAGATATACCAGCTGGCCATTAGACCAATTGGAAAATGATATTGATATTGCTGAGCTACTAAAGGCTCTAGTTGCAACCTGATCGTAAGAACCTTTTTCTTGGGACCAGAAGCACACTTGCTTGTTGTATAGCCCAGAAATCATGTTTGTTTCATCCTTTGAGAGAGAGAATGTCTCAATTTTACTATCATGTTCCAGTACCTGTTGTTGGGTCCAAGTTGATGTGTTCCAGATGCACAGTGATGTTCCATATGTGACATACAAAAGTGAACTAACATCAGACAAGAATGTATTCTTGATTGGTATTGTATGTGATTTAGAGTATATTGAATTCAGGTTCCAGACTTCGATTGAATCATCACCTAGAAGCAGAGCAAGTGTATTTTCATCACTTGAAAGTGTCATGTCCAGAATACGAGCATCCCTGACAAACATAGGTGCACAGAGTTGACTCATTGTCAAGAAAGAGTAAAAATAAACAGTTCCATTGAATGCTGCAATGAGCATGATTTGTTTGGTTCTTGCAAGCAAGATCTTTGTAATGAAACTTGAACATACCCTGATGGGAGCTTGATGAAGTCTTAAATCAGGAAAAGTGCAGTATGTCAACAGGTTTCCTTGTCTAGTGCCGACTATGAATTGATCACTATCATTTGAAAATATGACTGATGTTGGCCAACCAAATGGATCTGTGCATTCACATGCAAGTATGGAAAGTGTTTTCAAATCCACAAGCATGATTTGGTCTGTAAGAGCTGCCACTAAGAACCTATCATTTGGTGATAAACAAATTGCATGAACTGCACTATCACATGGAAACATATGGCACATGGAAGGGAGAATATTGGAAATATCCCAAACTACAACAGAAGTATCACCTCCATGTGAGCCAGATATGAGATATTGATCATCTGAAGTAACAGCAAGACAAGTAATATAGGAGCCATCATCACACACTGGCTGACCAACCTGTTGACCTGTTGATAGATCCCAGGTTTTTACTGTATTGCAACCTGAATAAAGGATATCTCTATTGTATGAAATTGCCAATGCTGAAACTGATATCATTTGTGCTTTCAAAGAACAGCCAACAGAAAGGCCATTGTAACCACTCCAGCTGATAATAGCCCCTATTGTCCCGGAATATATGATATGCTTCTGTGAATGAAACATAATGCAGGTGACATCATCTGTAGAAATACTGAAGTTCTTCATGTCCCAGAAATCTGGATTGTTCACAACCTCAATCCTTTTATGAAGTTGAACTGAACACCTCTCATAAATAATGGACTGCCTAGGAGTGAATGGCAATGCAGATAAATATAGGTGAGGTGCAGATTCCTGGATTGGTATGTAAAATTTGGTGATAAAGTTGTAAAGGTCTTGAACATAAGATGAATAAGGTGATACTCTCTAAGACATCCAATCATTAAGTTTGATAGATTTTAGGAATTTAAAAACATACCTTTAACCAAACTTGAAGATGTTGAAGATAGACTAGACTGGATGATACCTTCCACAGCAGGCTCAAGCATTCAATCCAGTAGATTGTTGTTAGGTTTATCAACATTTTTGACAGAATCTGGTCACTTGAAGGATCATAACAAGGAGAACTTTGTAACAAATGGTGGATCCAATATTGTGATGAGTACTGCAGTTCACATGAGATACATGATCCTACTCTCAAGTTCATATTTTGTATCTCAGTGTTTTTTTCATATGAGGTGTTTTGGTTACATAAATTGAATTTTAACTGCAAAGATAGTATCAGGCCAGATTGTTGATATAATAATTTGTGAACTGCTTCAGAGTCAATATGAAAAGGTGTCATCTTTGATGCTTCTCCCAGTAAACAGTCAGCCAATGAAGGATGTAAAATTTGAACTTTGCAATCACTCCTAATATGTAACAAAGCAACAAAAGCTTGAACTGCTCTTTGAATTGCACTTTTGGATACCACTGGATGCAGTAATTTAATAAGTGTATCAATGGACAGTGGTTCTCCAACAAGTAGAATTGAGCCAATAACAAATTGATAGATGTGAAGATTATCAGGATTGCTGGAAGTTACACTATCAATTACAGTGTAATAGAGTTCATACAGATGGAAGGGGATTGCATCTTGCTCAGATAACTGCATGGCATGTTGAAGAACAGATGGAGGATCATCACATGCTTTCAAATGATTATAGAGGGTTTGACTCCAAATAAAGAGCCCTCTTGAACAAGCTGTCAGATCTCCAACTAATCCTGGATTTCTGCTCAAAAAAGTAGAGTCAAACAGGTCTGAAATATGGGTTTCCCAATAAAGGTGAATGTCAGACCAACTGTTATCGCAGTTTAGTTGATACTCAATTGGAGGAAACTTTGACAGTTCTTGTTCTATCAAGTGGTCATCTCTACTTGTAATCAAAAGTTTTATTGCAGAGCAGTGTTTTAGTATTTCAAACAGTGCATTAAGCAAATAGATCTGGTCCATTTCATGACCACACTCATCCAGAGCATCTAGAATAACTAGATACACATGCTCTCCAGACATGGTCATATATTGAAAAGGCCTTATAAACAGCATTTCAAGCTGAGTTGTTATGTGACCTTGACCACCTTTCAACAATGGGTCATTCTGCAGTTGGTCAACTATATGCTTTGCATATTCTTCGTTCATTGCACAGAACTGGGAGCAGAGTGTAGGAAGCACATTCAAGGGATTTTGCAATTCTGCTTGAGTTTTGCTGCATGTATATAATAGTGTACACTCATTTTGTGCTTTTGACCAATTGAATACAGATTGAGCAATTGCACTTTTGCCAGTTCCAGCTTGGCCATGTAGCCAGAATAGCTGGGAACCAATAGCTTTTGTCCAATTTTGAATCTGCAGCAGAACTTCTGTTCTTGTACCTACTAAGCATGGTGAGCTGGTGATGTGTGGCACTGGATTCAATAAAGTCAAGGAATTCTTGAAACTTTCACTTTCTGTAACTTGTCAATACAATCTTTTGGGTAGATTATAAAACAAACCTGTAATTTGGTGTGATTGAAGGTCCAAAACCTTACCAAGAGCTTGGATTGATTGTTCCAATTTGACCAAACTATTGGCAGAACTATGTCTTGCATCCATCCACAGAGTTAAAGGTTCTGATACAGATAAATTAGCAGGGATTAGACCTTAGAAAGGCCAATTTTTACCATATTGTGTGAATTGCATATGATAAGCTGTTAGTGTTTGTCCAAAACATCTGAGAAAATCTTCCACAGCTTGGTAACCACTTGAAGCTGGGTACATGAGCTCTTGAATCTGCTCTAATGAACTTACCCCTTTTTGCAATGTTTCAATCAATTTCACAATGTAAATGGGGGCTATTTCATAATTTTGGAGTTTCTAGAAAGTATATAAGTGGTATCTTTGGTGAAACCTGTCATGCTCACATCACATAAATGCACAATCTGTTCCATGATTGGGTGTGCCAGAGATGCAAGCTAGTTAGAGATTAGCTCCAAATTTCAGGCTATAACAAAGCTCTTACTCTACTCAACACAGATTCTGGGCTAAATAGCACCTCAAGTCCCTCTGTGGTCTTTTTCAACTTTTGTATTACTGTTTTGCACAGTTGAACTCTTTGAAGCACATCCTGAAGGGATTTCTAGTGCATTTAGTCAGTTTTGATGCTATAATAACCATTACAGATCCAGATACCACACCTGTGCAAAGATAAGGCTTATAGTGTGACCAGGTTGAAGAGCAATTGTGAAATCTATATCCCCTGATTAAAGAGCATGTGAATCACATTGAACACATACCTGTATTTGGATTGGAGAGAAAGTGAGCCAAAATATTGTGTAATGGAATGATTGCCTCTGCAACAACCTTGTTGGCCCATAAAGTGTTTTGTTGAAAAATTGTAATTGATAAAGTAGGGTTAGTAAACCCCCTTTGGCAATATGAGTGAAAAATAGTTGAAGTGGATAATTTCCTTACAGGGACTTGCTAATAAGCCACTCAAACATCATCACATTACCCAAAACTAGCCCAGAAGTTGCCTTGGTTTGGTACTTGAATGTTGGGTGAGGCTGCAAGCCTATATCTTGAATTTTAAGATAGAGCTGCACTTTTGGCTGACTTGGCATATGACATGTAATTGCTGGACTGCTATAAGCATCATTACATGCAGATCTTCACCTCCTTACCTTCAATCATAAGATCAATCCTGGAATTTGTGTCAATTTCAGAGATACTGAGACTGCTGGGAGTACACATACTGAGGCCCAGGGGTTTGACTAAAACATTTGTTATCTTCTTTCTTTTCAAGCTTTGCAAGCTTTAGGTCCTTCATTTCGTTGCAGTCTTGCAGATTGTGTAGCAGGTCAAGCTGTGAAGGCCCAACGCCACGCAACCTTCCCAGAAACACGTGACACTCTGTCCAAGGCAACCCGTTTCACTTTCATGACCTTCTTGTTCATGAGTCACAGGATTATATGTCCGTTTAAATTTGCCTCACTATCAACGCAGCCAGCTAGCAGAGAAGGGACGGGAACGAAAGCCAGAACGACCAACAACCCGCAGCAGACGAATTGAAGGGATATTGGTGGTCGGTGGATGCTGTAAATGAGTGAGATTTGAACTGCCCACCTAGTCTCGTTTCTTATTAGTTGATAGGCACGCCGTCCTCCTTCAAACTCCTTTCCCTTCGGACCGGTGGCACTGTACGGCGTCCAAGGGGCTCCAATGCACATACAGATTGAGGGCCTGGTTGCTCGAACGACGTTTCAATCACAAGTTCCATTATCCCTACGTTTTCCTCAATAATGTGCCGTTCACAAAGACGTTCAAACAGTGAGCTTTTATCCTATTCTCTGCGGTGGTTCATATTCATGTGGCTATTGGCCGATTCAGACGCGTCTTGGAACTCACCAACTCCACTGTCGAATTCGGGTTGATCCCGCGAGAACATTGGATACAACCCGATTGGATCGACGAAGAGAAGGCGTATCGTGCTCGTCAACGAATGAAGTCTCTTGGTGTGCTTTACGGAGGTAACTATTCGCGTTCTTCCTCAGCTGCTGCATACACTCACCTATTCTCGTAGAAAGTCTTCCGTGGGTGTTGTTCCGCCCTTTCTTGTTTGCATTCAATCTAAGAATATGGTCGCCACAGATACCGCAATATGTGCCGGTTTAACTCAGGTGTAAGCCGTCTCTTGGTATGCTGAGACCAACGGAATTGCCAATCTTACGTCGGCGCTAATTTTTCTTTAAACATGAATTGATGCAAAGTACCAGTGGTATCGGCGCGTCGGGTAAGTTCAAATTTCTTCCGTCTTCACACCTAGGCTGCGATCATGTCGACGACTGACATACTCTTTCAGACCCGACGTCACATTCTTCTGTGATATTCCGCGAGATCCCTTTATTTATGGAAGAACACGATAAAGTATATGGTGTGTTCAGTTTTGTCCCGATTCCTCTTCTTTCGATCTCACGTGGACCGTCGTAGGGTTTACAATCACCACATACAAACTAAGGGCGACGATCCCCACTCTTTGGTCTCAGGTTCAACGTACGAGAAGTCGGTTTTATGCTCCACCTTAATCTGCTGAGCGTGTTGGCTAGGATTTATTGAAGATCGGCCTGAACTCATAGCTTCGGACAACGCTATGGACTTCATTTCTAGTCCTCATGGGTCGCAGTATAGCGCCTGCCACTGTATGTACCCTCCATCTCGCACTTTGCGGCTTCGCGTTGACCGTGTCGTTCTTAGTTTGGAGTAACTTTGAGATTGCGGGATATGAGAGGACCTGCATATACGGCGTTTTTTGAACACTTGGACTTGGCGGGAGGGTTC
>ML208552.1:2683-21172 GCA_004369065.1 Pluteus cervinus
GTGGTACCCAGAGTGTGGAGAGCCAACGGGCTCATGTTGAAGCCGTGGGGCGTAACGAAGTATCGATCCCTTGATTCGGAACGGTCGCAAATCCACAACTTTTCAGAGGATCGTCATGCTGAGAGATGACAAAATCCTTTGAGTTCTATGTAGGTTCGCTAGTGCCAAATCTTGGTGCTCTGCTGTTAATCCGTCCGTAAACGGCATGAAAGTATATGGCAGAACCACGCACTCATTGTATTTAGTCTGAAACTCGTGCGCGACTGGTACCCGGGACCGGGTTCTCAGACATATCGATAATATAACAGACGTGGTTGGAAAGTCTAAATTGGCCTGCCTATTCCGAGGGGAAAGAGGGTACAGGTCAATTTTGTCCTCTTCACGACGTACCTCGGCAGGGAGGCGTTGGTTTGACCAATGAGAGTGTTTGCAATGAGAGTACCCCGCCAATACCCCGCTTCTGTAGACATAATAGCCCTGGCGGAATATACCACGCGATAGTTGTCTGACAGGAAAGGGAATCATCAGAGTAGAATTTGCCAGTATTGTGATTCACGCACGCCATAACTTGACATTCCACCCTCTACGATTGCGTTTGTGCAGACAGCATGCCAATGGCCTTGAGCCACCAAGCTGGAAGTGGGCTGCATTGGAGGCGCATGGCGAAAAGAGTTTGAACTTGGTGAAGACGTCATTTATTGATCGCATCAAATAGACCGGCTACTGCAAACGCCACGCAAAGTACCGTTTCCCCGTGTCATCGAGTCCGACTGCACTGAATGTATTGGAGGTCCCATTTCTCGTGGACGTGAGTGAGTCTATAACTAAGTCTACGCACTTTTCTCACCTCCACAATTAGTCTTGTTGGTCAACCATTAATCTGGACTTGGCTCTCACCATCCTACAACAAATATCGACTTCGCAACTCTGTGGGACGAATATAGTCGAACGTCTGGAGAGTCTCATCTCTTGATGAAATTGTATAAATGCAGTAGCATTTCGTTCTGTGGAAAGCACCACACTCTCCAGCTCTAACATAGCTAGGATGTTCAACTTCAACAAGCTCCTTGCCTTCGTTCTCGCTGTTCCTTTCGTCGTTGGTATGCAGTTCCCGACAACACGAGTTACATCGTCATGTTGATGATCCTTTTAGCTGCTCCCGGCAAGCGAGCTCTCCCGGCGATCTGCCAAAAGCTCGAGCCCGTTGCTGCGGACTTACTCGAGAACTTGTTCGGGGGCGAGTGCGGTGACAGTGTAAGTCACTCGTTCCCTCGAATCGTCGTCTCTTTGGTCCTCATTGTTCATCTAGGCTCACGGAGCTCTCCGTCTCATCTTCCACGATGCCATCGGTATCTCTCCCATTGTCGGGTAAGCAACTCGATGTTCGTACCCAGCCAATTCTAAACACAGACACCCCAAACAGAGGTGGAGGAGCTGATGGCTCTATCGTCACATTCAACGCAACCGAATTGACCTTCGAGGCCAACGATGGTCTCGATGATGTCATCGCTGATGTCGGGCCATTCTTCTTGAAGCACCAGGACCAGATCACTTCTGGAGATTTGTACGTGCCACATCAATCGCGCTGGGGGACTGATTGACTTAACGGATGTGCGCGATACAGCGTCCAACTCGCTGGTGCATTGAGTCTTGCGGCTTGTCCAGGTGCACCTCGCGTCCAATTCTTTGCGGGTCGAGAACCCCCCAAGGCAGCATCGCCAAACTTCCTCGTTCCTGAGCCATTCAACACCACCGACCAGATCATCGAGCGATTCGCTCAAGTCGGCTTCGCACCTGACGAGATCGTTGCCTTGCTCTCGTCTCACTCCATTGCTGGAGCTGATACCGTCGATCCTACCATCCCAGGGTATGTCAATGATCGAAAGTTAGGCCATTGCTGACCAGCTACTAGAACACCATTCGACACTACTCCCTCTGTGTACGATACCAACATCTTCATTGATGTCCTCTTGAAGGGCACCCTCTTCCCTGGGTAAGTACAATCTTTACTATGGAGTCCGGGATGCCAGGCTCACGTTGGCCATCACAGCACTGCTGGAAACCAGGGTGAATTGATGACTGCCGTCAACGGTACCCTGCGCCTGCAATCCGACTTCGAGATAGCTCATGACCCCCGTACTGCCTGCACTTGGCAAGAGTTTGCCAGTGAGTAACTCCGACTGTTGAAGAATTGACGATTAGTATTGACCGACTGAACTTTAGCCAACCAGCCCTTGATGGCCTCGAAGTTCGGTCCCGCTGTATTGAAGCTCTCGTTCTTGGGACAGGACCCCGCAAAGGTGAGTAGAAGTCCTCTCGTCTCTCACGGTGTTTGAGCAGCGGTTGACAATGACTCGAAATGCTACAGTTGACCGACTGCAGTGAATTGATTCCTCAACCCCCCGCCCTCAAGGACGTTCCCGAGTTCCCTCCTGGCCAGTTCCTCAGCGACATCCAGGCATCTGTGAGTTGAAGCCTACCTTCTCTGATAGCAGCTCCTCAATGGGTTTACTCCAGTGCGATGTTGCCCGGTTCCCCGATCTCCCAACTCAACCAGGTCCCCCTCTCGATGTTGCACCCATGTACGTCTACAATGTCATGTTTTGTATTCACATTGCTAACACATGAATGATAGTCCTCAAGCTGACTCCGATGATGAGTCTTAAAATATTCGCCATTGCCTGGGATCCGTTCGATGCTACCCTTTAAATTGTCTGCATAATTATGATTTTTTTATTGTTTTATTCCTTGTCTTTGTATCGTATCTAGAGTGGCATGGTCCACCTCTTTGTGTATCCTCTCTCACTGGTCAATTCAATCTGTGCTTTTCGTGTCATATGCTCCCAATCATCACACTGAGTTTATAGAATGGGGAACCATCTCCAGGCGCGCAACCTCTCTCGTCTGGCTTTTTTCTTCGAGTCCGACCTTGGATGATGACGTTGTTGACAACCCCGGGCCGCTTGGCCGTTCAGCGACTCGGACTTTGCCGTTCCTGTTACGGAGCGACTGGATGTCGAATCCGACATGATCAGGAAACAATCCAACGATTTTTACTCGTTGCCAAATGGTAAACTTTGCTCTCGAACACGTCTCTAATAACGCGGGTGCGGAAATCAACTGTCACCCTGGCAATGGGACTGCTAGTGAAGCTGACGCGCACGTTCAACACCCATAATTCTTCGGACGCCCATGAAACTGACCACTATACCGACTCGACGTAAACTGGACAACCACTTGCTCGCCACACTTGTTTCTCTCTACCTTCCCTTGGTCATGTTGTCAACGTCGAACCTGGTGGAATCGGAATCCGTTCGAAACGACGCACAAATCAACTTTTGGCAGGCGCGCCTCATGGAAACTCACAACGCCCGCATCAAAGGCGGTTGACCTGGATAACGAAAATTGGATGACTATCTGCCTCGCCACGCTCACTATCCACTCACCTTGTCTGTCACCCACAATGTCGCAACTTAGCGCTCGGCGGTCTTTCTTTAAGGGCGCACAGACTCGACCAGAAAGAGATCATCGAATGGAATGGCTATATTTCTGCATCTCTCCCCCTTCAATGTTGAATTGCCAAGGAGGAAGTGGGTTCGGTTGGGGCTATCGTTCGTTGTGGTCACCCTCCGGGCGTACGGGTCTTCCATATGTGAGCCACATAATTTGGTGGGTGTTTATCATCCAGTGTGAGCCACCATCGGAGTGTGTATTTAAGAGGACTCGCTGAGTGATTTGACCCATCACCTTTCTTCCTTTCCTTCCCCCATCATCCCCCCTCATCTCTGCCTTCTGCCCTCCTCGCTTTTATACTCTGGCCTTCACTATACTCAACATCGTACCGCCTTTCTTCGTCGCAATTATTTCTTCCTCATCTCATCTTCTTGTCGCTGATCACCTTTTCCAGGTTACTCCGTCCTCGACATCGCCCTTCCATTCAAGCGCAATGGTACGCCCGCCTTTCCTCATTGTCATCCTCAGCTACTAACCCAACCCACCTAGCCACCACCCTGCTCGCACACATCGCACACCCGCCTTTCGCCCTGCTCAACGACATGCTATCCGGACCTGACTTGCTGACAACAATCTCTACATAGACCTCAAGACTCGATGATCCTCAACAGCAAGAGTAAGCTCAAGACCATCAAGACTTGACGATCCTCAACACCAAGACCTAACCTTTTTTCCCCCACAGCGTGTGCCTCAAGGAAAGTATCCTCCTTCGTCGTCATCATCTCGCGCGCTGACCTCGCCCTTTATAGATCTAACCTTTTTCCCCACAGCGCGTGCCTCAAGGTAAGCTTTCTATTCATTCTCTTTCTTATACCATCACTCACTTACTCGACAATTCCTCCACAGAGTAAGCCTCAAGACGATCAAGACTCGACTATCCTCAACAGCAAGAGTAAGCTCAAGACCATCAAGACTTGACGATCCTCAACACCAAGACCTAACCTTTTTTCCCCCACAGCGTGTGCCTCAAGGAAAGTATCCTCCTTCGTCGTCGTCATCTCGCGCGCTGACCTCGCCCTTTATAGATCTAACCTTTTTCCCCACAGCGCGTGCCTCAAGGTAAGCTTTCTATTCATTCTCTTTCTTATACCATCACTCACTTACTCGACAATTCCTCCACAGAGTAAGCCTCAAGACGATCAAGACTCGACTATCCTCAACAGCAAGAGTAAGCTCAAGATCAAACTTCGATAATCCTCAACACCAAGAGTAAGCTCAAGACGATCAAGACCCGAAATCCTCAACACCAAGAGTAAGCTCAAGACACTCAAGACTCGAAATCCTCAACACCAAGAGTAAGCCTCAAGACGATCAAGACTCGAAATCCTCAACAGCAAGAGTAAGCTCAAGACGCTCAAGACTCGAAATCCTCAACACCAAGAGTAAGCCTCAAGATCTAACCTTTTCCCCCCCACAGCATGAGCCTCAAGGTAAGCTTGCAGTTTCCTCTACTTATTCCCCTTTCCCCATTTTCTAGGCGGGTGTGCGAGCGGTCCTGGGTGGTGAAGAAGGTAGGTCGTTTCCTCGGCCTTCCTTACTTCCCTTCCCTTTCTTTTACTCTTTTTATTTGTCTTGCTTCATTCTCTCATTTGGGTGGTAGCGATGGACTCGACGTAGAGTCCATCGCTACCACCCTTTTTTTTTCGTCACTCCGTTCTTTGGTGTCAGCCACCGGGAGGCGGACATCATTACATTTCCATGGAGTTCCATATAGATTACAACAGTATTTATACCCCCTTTGTATATAGATAGACGTTCAGTAATAAATTTCGTTTTACCCACCCACGTTCTTCGTTTTGAAGCTGGCTTCGCAAACAATTCCGTCCAAAAATGAGTAGATTGTCGTTTCTGAACTGCGTCATAATTCTTTTCCATCGAACAGTACGCATTAAGGAGGTCGCATTGAATCGCGAAAAGTAATGTACAATCAATCCGTATTTCGAAGATAGATTCAGCGTAAGAAAGAAACCAGAAAGGTGATGTTGGCGATGAAGCGCAAACTTGTGGGATGGACAGTAATCAACCGGAGAACCCTCCCGCAAGCCATCCATTGACAGAATAGAATCCAGTTACTCGGTTAGGTTCTTTTTTGCAGAGTATACTGCCCCATGGGTTCCTGATCGGTCCCAAATTCGAGTGCAAGATAGCACCTGCTTTCGCTATGACCTCCGCATCCTTCATGGCCTCTATTGAATTGTACGACTGAGAAGAGGGTTAGCCTGATTCACTTTCCCGCCAACGAAGAAGAATAAAACCCACAGTGAAAACACTAGGGACGTGGTGCTCAAGCAGAAAATTTATCGTTTGGCGCCAGGGTTCGGTCGAATTCTCCGAAAGACCGCTATTGAAAGCCACAGCCAAGTCAGGCTTCTTGTATTCTTGCCCCAGATTGGAGGCATAAATGTGATAGAAACTGTGGATACTTAGGAACAACACCATTGAAACCGGAAAGTGGATTTACTCCCAGAAGTGTTGGTGGGTACGGCTTCGTCCGTTTTTATTGCATTCCCTATAGTACAAGACATTAACTCAATGGGTGAAGACATAGTCGGTTCAACATACGGGCATGTTTCCATCTCAATCACATCATTACCGTCGACCGTGGATAGTTCTGGTCCACATAAAATCAACTTGCCATTGGCATAAGTGATTCTGCTAATTTGAGACGGGATGCATCATACCTTCAGGTGTTTGACGTCAGGAAGTCGATGCAATATCTCTTCAAAAGTTCGGGCAAACAGTAACTCGTTTTGGTTGGCTCCGAGTATCTGCATAAGAAGAGGTGAGTATAAGGACAAGGGGAGAAGGTGACATGCTACCAACATGAACAGTAAGAGTCTTCTTGCGAGTCCAAGAAAGGTCCTCTCCGTTGAGGTGTTCCAAAGCCCAAAGTATAGTTAGAGGATAGGAAAGCGCGTCAGAAGATGCTCGCAAAAGCGCAGGGATGATGTCCTTCGTTAAGCCTGGGATTGAAGAAAACTCGGTCAACCCATCCGAGTATTCCGAATTCCAAGTGGTCCCCTCTAACGGTTGCCAACTAGCCAGTGTTCTCTCAGGAGCCCATTGAAACTGGCCAGCTTGGGCCATCGCGAAAACGTTTGCCACCCTGATATCTTGTCGCATTTCCTGCTGTAGTTGGCATTGCGATAATCCATCGTGACCATCCTTATCAGGAGTATTACGGTGACGATGTTCCATAGCATTGCAATGTTCTTCAGAACAGTAATACGTCATCTGGCACGAAGGACAAGGCCTAGTCATGGGAACCGGACCAGTCCTGTTCTTTTCGGCTGCAACCATTCTTATGAGCCGGTCGCTCTGTCCGCTGAAAAAGGTATAATGAGAAGGTGGATGAAAGCTTGCGCAAAAAGACAATTTGACAGTACGCACCACGCAATACAACGGGGCTCCCACCCGATTAAATTTAGTTCCGGGGTGGTCAAGGTGCGATGCAGATTAAGTGAGAGTATTTTGGCCTCGTTGAGGGCACGTTCCTCGATGAGGAAGTTTAATGAATCGAGATCCTCGTGCACGGCGTCTGCGAGAGAGAAAAGGGTGATTGCGCGCGTTCCGGGGTTGTTCTCGAAGCCAAACAACGCTTTGCAAAAGGTTTTATGCTGCGCCCAGTCTCCCTGCCCGAGGAGGCGCCAACGGGTGAGTACATGCATCCGCAATCAAGTCCATAGATTGAACAAACCTTTTGGCACACTTCGAAGCAAGTTTAGTTGGCAATGCGAAGCAATTTAGCAATTTGCTCACCAGGACTGCAATACGAAACTCGACGACATTGGCTGCACTTCTTCAGCTCAGCACCGCCTGACAACTCCCGCTGTTCCTTGAAGCAACGATAGCAAGCAAGACCCAAGTATGCCGTTGTCGGAGGGACTCGTTGAGCTTGCATGATCGGGGGGATTCGACGTTTCGGTTGCGATCTCGAGACTGTCTTTTAACAAGGTTTCACCTGCCTGAATCAGGGACTTGGAAAGCTCTAGAAAGGACGTAAAATCAATACACGCGGTCAACTGCGCGTGTTGTTTAGCATTTCAACGAGGCCGAAAACCCCCACGGAACTGCTGAGCTTGGACAATTCTGATTGCAAGGAGAACGCAGTCGACCGCGATGAAGAGAACGTTTGGGACCTTCCGGACCCCGAGTCACAGTCACGGTCCCCAAAGACTGTGTTGTTTGGCAACGAGAGCGGTGCCAAACAAGTCCGAGCACCAACGCTTGAAAAAAAAGAAGCTCGTCCGACCCAGGGTTCATGTCTAAGTCTAGATATATTGTGGTTTCATCAAAGCTATATAGATAACAAGACAACAGTAATGCACGCGAACTCTGGACACCTCAAGGCTCCGATGAGCCAGGGGATCAAATATATAAATCCACCCAGAAGGCAGAGATTTGATGGAACTGGGGTTTTCTTCTAATCCAGCTCACCGGTGAGCGGATGCTAAATAGATACGAAAACGTGAATGCAAGTACTCCTCTGCAGTTCTATACCCGCCGCATCGGTTCCCCCACCCCAACACGGCAGCACTTTTGCTGAGTCGTTCAATCTTACCCAACGGCAAGCTTGACGACAACGTAGAAGTTGGCAGCGACAATGATAAGCCAAATGACCATTCCCAATGCAGTCGAGTAGATGGAGTTGCTGAAATCTTCCCATTCTTCATTAGAGCCCTCTTCAACGAGGGTTGGGGCGTTGCTGTTGAGACGAGGGGCCTCCGTTATGGCTCCGCGGTAGGTGCCCGAATATCCTGAAGAAGGGAGGGTGATAGTCGTGCTATTGTTGGAAGAAGCGGGCTTCTCGACGCGAACACGCATGACCTCCTTTGAGGCGGTGAGGTAGAGAAGTGGGAAGGTGATGAAGGGAAGTGTAATGGAGAGGATAACTTGGGAGGCAACAAGCAAGGTGTTGATACCGTCCTTGCCGACAGCAACGGCAACGGCAGTCGAGGGAATGATTGCGAGGAGTCGGGTCATAAGACGACGAATAACGGGCTAAGCAGCAGCCGATAGTCAGCGACAGCGAGGAACATATGGTATGGATGAACTTACAGAAACACGCCAGTGGATGTAACCCTCAGCTACTGCCTGTCCGGAAACAGTGGCAATGATCGAAGAGCTCTAAAGAGGGATTAAGATCGGGGAGAGAATTGATAAGATTTATACTCACTTGGCCCGCTGCCAAAAGAGCAACAGCGAAGAGCTTTGCCGCGGCTGATAGAAAGAGTTGACGTCAGTTCAATACACTTCATGGGCGGATCAGCACATACGAAGTCCAACAAGATGCTTGATGAGGTCATAGGCATCGAACAAACTTGCAGGCCCACCGTTGCTGCTACCAGGGTTGCCGTAGAAGAACACAGCCGACGCCAGAATGGTAATCCTTTTGGTGATTTAGCTAGGAGTGCTCGAAGGCGCAACGCAAGACTCACATGGAATTGATGACGAGAGCGAAGCCGAGCAAGCTGGAGACAACATCAACAATCCCGTAATAGATGTGCGCCTTGACAAAGGATTGGCTGTTATTTTCCCTAGCGTTGTGGCTGACTGCATCGGTTGAGTTCTTGCTCGGTGGGGGGATGCGGAACTGCTGGAGGACTTCTTCTTTGGTGTCGGCAAACCACTGGGAAATGGCAGACTTCCTAGTTCCGCTGCCTTCAGTGTGAGTCGAGGCCTTGTCGTCGTCGAGGTCGATTTGCTTGGAGTTACCCTTGGCAGTTTCCTTGTGGTGAACACGGTCCTGTGTCGCAAGCGCGGAGCCAAGGAACAGCGAGTGCGGCATAACGGTTGCTCCTAAGATACCGACAGCTATAATCAACAGTTAGAGAATGAGGGACTTCTTCGAAACAGGATACTTGCAGGTGTAGAGTCCATCGCCCTGGAAGATGTACTTGGAAGGGATGTATCCTTCGAATGCAGTTGACCAGACAGGCTGTACTTTTGCGATGATGACTGCGATACAAACTAAAACCGAAAGCACCTTGAGATGATGTGAGCAAAGTCGCTGGTTATTCGAAGGAAAAGAACGAACCATGCTCGCAATGAGCCACTCGAACAATTTGACAGGCTTCCCACGGAGGGGATCACCGAGCGCGAGGATAAGAAGGACATCTAGACCGGTGAGGAGGACACCTTGCCACAATTCCAAGCCCGGGAAGAGCAAGCAAAGAGCAATGGCGGAACCCAACAGCTCAGCCAAATCCGTTGAGATGATGGCAACTTCAGCGAGTGCATACAACGGATATAGCACAAACCAGCGCCAGAACTGGGTATTCCTGGGCCGATCGTGGTACATCAAACGGACATGGGAGGCGAGGTCTGTAAAATGATCCGTTAGTCGTCATGAATAAAAACAGGCACGGGTTTATGGGAAATGACCACCAGGTCAACTGCGCGAGTGTCGAGGACATTATGCATGGCAATACCGTGGTGGCCGTGCATTTAGGCTCCGTCGACACGGACCGCCACAAGGTGAAACGGGAGGAACCGGTCTCTGCGGCACACCGCGCTCCTGTGCCTCCCTAGAAGGTAAAAATAACCCACCTAAACCGGTAACACAACCAAGTCTGCTGCAGAGAACCTAAAAAGGGTTGGTACCTCTATCGAACTATGACAATTGGAAAAAAGCTGACCTGAAGGAAGATACCAAACATGCCGGCCAGAAGAATAACAAAGAGGAGATGGTAACCAAACTCAGAGCCAGCTTGAAGGTCCACACCCCAGTTGCCGCTGTACCGTGATCACCTCGTTAGCAGATTTAGGGAGATGTACACGCCAAAGACGTACGGGTCAAAGTAGGCCACGGCACAAACGAGACCAACACCGACGTGTTTGGTGACGTGCACGAAGAGGAATTTGGGACCCATTAAGATCCATTGAAGCCAGCTCCGCTTGGGAGGGCGTTGCTCGTTGTTGGAGGCGAATACAGCTCTGGAGGCGGTTGTCGAAGACATTGTAGGAATGATGCTATCCCAGAGAAACCAGTAGAGCATATATAGCCGTCCAAGAACTCGATAACCCAAGACAGTGGTTAAGCAATCCACTGGCTCGGACGTACGGTACGTGAACTCAGATCCACATGTGGCTAGCATCTGCCCGATCAATACCTTGAAGCTGCAATCCTCTCGAAAGTGCTTGAGGGTTACTGCTGCATCTCGAAAAAGTTAGAGGCGACTGTGGACGGTGCACAATGGTCAAGGCTCACCATAGATGTGACACTCACAAACGCGCTGCTACCCCTCTAACCCCATGCCCTACACTCTTTCGACATTCACCGTCCTCGTCGTTCATACATCAGTTCTGAGGTGGCAGTCCAGGCTGGTTTTACAGCGAGCATGGTGGCGAAAAGTTTGAAAACGATAGTTCCGCAAAATGCCGAGACGCTGAACTCGGTAGTCGAATATTTTCTCAACTGTTGAACTAACAAGATACTGTCCTCTCAATCATCGAAACCTTGCGTACCATTCTGGTCATGAAACTGATGTCATTCACTAAGCGCAAGGTACGACAGATAATTACGCGCACGCCCCACAGCGCAGTTTTAACCGGTGACCCCGCCATTTTGGGTGCCCTGGTGCCCTATTTTCTCGCAGAAGCTGCATCTTTTCACTTACAATTCTTGCTAGCACTCTCACAAGATGATCTACCTGCCAGTTTTGATGTTGGATTGCGTCAATGCCACTGCTATCACGAAGGCTCCGAGTGTCCGGACCAATCGTAGAATTTGATAGTTTCGCCACAGCGCCCCAAGTTCAGAAGGTAAAACAAGACGAGGGGATTGCAGCCTTGCAGCCCGTCTTGGTGACCACCCCTCGTGTCCATCTTGGGACACGTCTCATTTGACCGGTTTGCCCTGTTATCGAGGGCTCATTTGGTTCAACTGCGGCATGGAGGGTGATCAACATTAGGGTTAGAATCTTAGGACTCGTGGTTCACCTACGCGGTCATTGTGTTTCCATTGGGAAAAATAAAGTATGGCGGAGACCGATGAAGTTTGTTTTGACTTGGCAGATGAAGAGGATATGCGCTAGATGACACACGAGGTACGTTATTATCATTGGCGACGCCGTCAACGTAACTATCTGCTTTTGTGAACCCACCAAAATCTCACTCTGGTTCGTGAAGAATCCTTCACCTCTTCGTCTTCCAGATTGGGGGGCTGACACCACAACAATGGAAGTCTGAAGGAAATGAGGCTGCTGGAAGGGAAGGCCCACCACAGCTCCGATGGCGGTGAGCCTCATGGTGCGTCCGTTACAGTGATCTTCAGATGGTATTGCGAAACGTACTCACCTCATCAAAAGCAGGGGCTCAATGCAAATCGAGCCTTTTGCGGCTTGCGTATCCAGGGCACGCCCCAGCAACGCGATACGCACTTGAACGAATAACAATATTTTCGAGGCCACCACCAAGCTCTATCAAAACCTCTGCCGGCCACTAGGCATCAATGTGTGGAGGCGGCCCGCTTTTCCATGCACTTGTCACAGTACTTCTGGCAGGGGCCAATCTCTTTCATTAATTCTAGATTGCTTCTGCACGTCCTCAAATCGCTGCGTACCTTAATCGAGTGCAGCTCAACCCGACCATCTTCTTCACATTATTCTTGTGTCTAATCTCGAGGGAAAGCGAAACCCGTATCGAGGAATGCTGAAAGACCTTTCTGAACCCACCCCTGCTCCTGGCCAAGCCCAACTATGGGCCGGTGGAAATGTTCCGCAGTTTCTGTGTCGTGGCATTCCGAACGCCGGCGAGGAGACAATAATTGGAACGATATAACGGGACCTCACAAGATCAGGGTTGCCGGTTGCTGTGTTCATCTCCCCTAGTTCTGGGTCTGTGATGATCTTGACGCAATCCACGATGTTTTGTCGCGTGATCGTGACGCTCAACGATCACCCGTTATCTGCGAATAATCGTCACTATCAGCGTACTGAGCAGTAATATGCAAGAGTCAAGTCGACAAAGATCAACAGACTCTCTCTGTTTTCTTGTCAGATCAAACAGGCGCTCATACGAATCTATAACAAGATGCGGTTAAAAAAGTCGACAACCTGCGCCTTGTTACATCGGCCACGCTCATTCCCAAAGCACTGGGTCTCGATATCTTTATATCTCAATCCCGATCGCTCCACTACTATGGTATCGGGAAAATATCATAGGAATCGAGGTAACAGAACGTCCCCGTCGAACCTGTTCATTTTCCCGAGTTCAACCACACATACCTTACCGCTTATGCGTTGGCATCTCCTCCAAACTCCCCCTGACTCCGACTCCGGGTACGAGCTTTTTTTTTCTTGCAAAAACGAGACTCGTGGAGACTCTGGTATACCTCGCGAAGCGTTGTTTAACGATCTCTGACCCAAGATAAGACAGAACTCTGCTGGCACGGTCAATCCCATTTCCAAGGAACTTTGCCATCGAACATGAGGCTGAACACCGCGGACTCTCCGTATCAAGACGTGATAATGGAACCACACGAGGGGAACGAGAGAGCGGGACTGGTTCTATGATACATAGATCAGTGAATGCCGGAAAGGGAAATGCATAGGCTTGATACAAGCTGGGAGACCATGAGCCATTCGCATGGAGGAAAAACGAGAAAAATACGACTCTCATAGGGTCTTCGCTACACCTTTCCTCTCCATATCACCATGAACTCGTCAAGTATCACCTCACAATTGACCGCTTTCATCCCCCCCTTCCCCACCATCCCGTTTGACGCACCTCGCCTAGTCGACGTAAGGAGGACAAGAATACTACTGGGCTGGAACTACTAGTCCTTCTGTAATTCACATGGAGACACGTCGGGCTGTCAGATGCGCAAGGGCACTGGGTCTTTTTGATGAAACATCGAGGTGCGTACGATGTACGACAGGCCCGCTGCACTTCACCTGGGTGTGGGGTTAAAGCTTTTTACGCTAGATGGTAATGGAATGGGATACGTATAGGTGTTGGTGCGTCTATCAACGGTCGCTTTACTCTAAATGCAAGGGACTAACCAATTTAGAAGAGGGTATGTTTGTGGATTACTGAGGTCTCGCCAGGCTACAAGTTACGATAAGAAATAAGTGCATCCAAGTCTTTGGGAGTGCTCGAAACATCTTCGTTCATCCTGGCGTGAAGGTGTGATCTAGGCGTGGCTATACGTCGAAGTCCATGTGGCTCCAACACAGGTGTGTGCGCACCAGGCTTAAGACCGTAATCCCGAGTTACTCGAACGCGGTGGGTATTCCTGAATGAAATTACCTGTCCATGTTTTCAGGTTTCTCGGCCACTGTTGAGGTCATCGTTATGCCATTGATAAGTGTTGTCCGCATCCATTACACGCCGTACCCGTCGCTGGTGAGGTCGCATCATCTTGATTAAGAACCATTCGAGAACTCTCTAACAATGCTACTTTCAGACAGTTATATCGAAGACCTCGGGTTTGAGAGGGGGATAATACCCGAGTGTTGCAAATGTGATGTGTGAAATTAAACCCTCAGGCCTGTTCAACATCGATGAAAGCTGCGTCCCAGCTGTGGCAAATTTGGTGTGGTTCATAACGAACATCCAGCACTTACTTACTGGATAGGTGAATAATTGGAGAGCGAACTGAATCGCCTGCAGGATGCCGCCCCTTGTTATCGGAATGAAGTGGTAAGTTCAATATCCAACCTTTAGCGTATTCTTCTGCCTTGCAATTGATATTATTCAATTTCACATCAGCTGGTAGACGGACGGCATCGGTGGAATTACTACCAAGTCGCTGGAACTCAGGCGTCATGGCTTATCGCGTATTCGCCACCTCAGTGCGTATTTTGGGCGAGGATGACGAAGGTGAGTCGGGCGAGTGGTAGCCAGAGTCCCCAACTACTGGGATTGTCTTTTGTCAAATATTAGTACCAGCCCTCGTTACCAATGGATTCTGGTCGTCATTTCCATCTCATTTGTGCCACCAGCCCACCCCAGAAGGTTTCGAAGCCATGGTCTAGAGGGGCGGTAATGGGCGGTCATTTTGTTTCCTATCCCCTAGAGTTCACTTCAATTTCTGTCGTCTCTCCTCAGTTCACAACAGACGTAGGCTCCTTCGTTGAGTGGCAACGATCTCCCTGCAACCAGCCCCCGGCCGTGTTGACAAGCCCACTCAATCGGACTTCGAGTCGTCTTCATGCGGGCAACACGTCAGATTTTGTCGGGCAAATTACAGTTCAGGGAGATACACTTCGCCACCACTGGTTGCTCTGCCTGCTGACCCTCCCTGCCAGCATGTCGTTCTGTTTAGTCCGCGGAAAGAGAATGCGGAACTGACTTCTTCGTTGACCCCTCAGGCCTCATCTCCCAATGCCAGGCCTGACTTCCGTGCTGATGCGAAGAGGTTTCCAGAGGACCGTACGGTGTTCCGGTGTCGCTGTCGTTCCGCATGTCACGACGAGATCACACTTCAAGCTCAAGAATAGCCATGATAAAAATTTCGGGATCGGGTGGTACGACCATTGCCATGGTCTAAACGATTTAACATAGAATGAGGAGATGAGAAGCTACTATACCGACTGATTGTGTGTATTAATTAATTTAGTAGTGTGGTAGGTACCGTACATAATTCGTGATATGGGGTCACTTGACGCTGACTGTAGCTGGCATTAGCGCTTCAGCATCTTTAGTAAAGCGGTCTCGACCAATCTGCTATACTCCGAGTCCGTTCAGCCCCGACCTCGAAAGCCAGATCAACCCAAACGTGGCGATAACGACAAACTGTGCAACGGCTACATGAACCACATGGTTTTCCAGCCATTTTTGTAAACCACTGTGTCCATAACCCACCCTACCGACCTCTGCAAATTCAGCGCCGTCCTTCACATAATATCTTGCAAACAAGTCGTTTTGGATCCACAGAAGCTTCGAGTACGCGCTGAGTGTCCTAGCCCTCTCGGTTTCCTCTACTTTATCTTCGAGCGCCTCGATCAAAAACCCGTTCAACCAGCCAAATAGGGCGTTAATGTGGATGTACTCCACGTTGATACGAGACT
Source organism: Pluteus cervinus (assembly GCA_004369065.1). NCBI lineage: Eukaryota > Fungi > Basidiomycota > Agaricomycetes > Agaricales > Pluteaceae > Pluteus > Pluteus cervinus. The sequence goes on from ML208552.1 coordinate 18,211, forward strand.
TCTTCTTCGGACTGTCTGTGTGGATGCGGCCAACCCAGTCGAGGTACGAGATGAAGGAAGTATTGGTGTAATCGGCCGATACGAGTTTTAGGAGATAACGAGAGAGGAAGTCCTTTCGGAATTTGATTTGATCGTGAGTCAAAGTCAAATCTTCGAAACTGGTTGCGGTGTTTCCTTTGAATCCATCATTTCTGGGCATGAAGACTTGCTACAAAAGGCGACATAAGCTGCCCGATACAGTGTTGATACAGGATAAGATCAAACCTTGGTGATGTCAAACGAGAACAATTTCTCGTACACTGCATCTACGATTGCGGGTACGAGAGGCGCCACTATAGGCGCCGTAGCCTTTATAGCGGCAACATCATCAGCGCCAAAATCTAGATTTCCGTTAAACCTGGTCACTGGAAAATCTGTCCAAAGATAGCCTCACCGACAAACTTTGCAACGTAAGTGAAACGATACACGGTATCGGTGTATAATTTCTCGCGTTCAACGTGTTCCACAGGCATGGCCATTTGATGAAGTCAAGACGGTGAGTTGGGAAAGTATGAGCTTATGAAACGCGTGTGTTGGTGAATACTTGGCCACCGCCGGCTCCCATATTAAATATCCCCAGAGTTCTGGGGAAACCGGGGATGACTGTCCCTGTGCTCTTGGCAGATGAATAACGATGAATGTCGGGCAACAAGGGAACGACAGGGATTTCAATTGCATCGCTTACGATTGGCCTCCTCGGGAAGGTGCGGAACCACCTTTTTCACCTTCATTCCGAGTTTTGCTCGAGAGTCTCCGCCCTTCCATGAGAGTATAATCGACAGGATACTGTAAGAAGCGGGATCTCTGCGACTCTCAGAGCAGAAGGGTTGAGTAAGCAGAAGGGCTGAGTAACACAGAGAGAGCAAATGCCAGCGGAAACACGACATCCGGATGGGAGAATCCTCGCCCATCCTTGGTCCATCCCGAAGAATGGTGGTCCCGACCACCTCAGAAGTCCAGAATTGACGCTTACAGTATATTGGTGCTTCAATGCTTACCAAGAGACACGATCAAGACGCTTACTTCACTGATTCTTCTCCTCGGAACGGGGGATGTCGGGATGACGTTGACGACCATAAGTTGACCAATATCCTCGGGTTCCGTGATATGACATTGACCAAGGGGGCCGAAGGTCGAAAACAAGTGTTGTCAAGAAGCTCAAAACCCTCGCTAGACGACGCGTCAATGAGGTTGACCGCAAAGGTGCGAAGCTGTGCATGATACAAATAAGCGCCCACCGTGACCGTAGTTCCACGTGCTAACCCGGTTTCAAGTTCATGCTCTTGTGCAGCTCGCAGCAAGAAAGTCATCAACCATGTCCTTCTGGAATCTCCCCGAGGAGATAATTGACCTAATCCTCCCAGAAATCGAACACCATCGCGACCTCGTCAATTTTGCCTGTGCGTCTCGGCTCTGTAGCCAACTCGTCGTCCCTCGGCACACAGAATATCGGGTTCTTCGTCTTGGAACCGTTCACTGTACACACATCTGGGCTCATCTAGCTCGTCGGACAGATCTGGCTTGCAATATTCGTGAAATCAATATCGAACAAGTTGACGCTGCTCATCCTCGTGCGCCATCGTCACTAATCAACGATGTTGACCAAGAGAAGAGGGATGGGGAGATTGAAGAGGAAGAGATGTTGCGAGTACTTGCCAAGATGCCACGTTTAAAATCATTTAGCTGGGAACATCGCTTCATAACATGGCCAGAACCCAGGGCCGATTACAGATATTTTGCCCCAAAGGTTTTTGATGTCTTGCAACGAGTCGGATCTGTTGAGCACCTTCGCCTCGAGACTATTGACGAGTTCAAGTTCAATGAGCCGATCGAGGAATGTGGGGTGAGTTTGTTCACGGATATTCCTTAATCAAAGTCATGACAGTTCTTCCTTAGCTCTGGAAAATGATACACTTGCGGTCGTTACTACTCACGAGCAAGCGAGATTGGCCACCCCAAAAGCTGCTTGTGGATTGGTTCAATAGCCTGTCATGTCTCGAGGTATTTATACCCTGGCCCTTTGCTTGATAATGATTTACGACCAGCATGACCGTCCACAGCTCTTGTCTCTGCCACCTGATATTTTCGAAATGCATCACAGCTCACTATTCTTCCCAAGTCTAAGGCTTCTCGGGGTCTGGAGTTCGTATAGTGATATCAACCAAGCAGTTTTAACTTTTTTGGAACGACACTCGGGTATTGAAGGACTGACTTGGTATTCGCATGTCAGAGCCCCCTCCGACATCGCCTCGAACTTCCTTCCAAAGCTTCGACAGCTTCACTGTCGGTATGACTTCTTTCGTATGCTCGTTTCAAGGACAGAGGTTTGGCTTCTTCGTGATCCTTCCTTTGAGGTATTCTCATCATTCGCACACCCAGGCCGCCTGCTTACCGCGCCGCAAAATCGAGAGCTTGTCATTGATCTCAAGGTTCGACGAGGGCCCTTTCGTCGATGAGTGCTGCAACTCCCCAGGCATTGACCCTGTATCCCTTCGACTCCTTAGTTTGATGAATCACCATAGTAATCAAGACGTCTACAAGCTGGCTGTTGCGTTTCCGATGATCGAAGAGTTGTCTGTACCGCGTCTGAGTGGACAGGACTTCGATTTTGTGAGCTCAATTTGACTGGGCCACTGGTGAGATGTATGCTGATTTCGTTTGTTAGGAAGAATTCCTGTTGGGTGTTGAACAACTCAAATACCTTCGGGTATTGTATCAAGATGTGATCTGGAGCGATTTCGAGATGGAGAAAGGTGGTTGGGACTTGAACCTAGATCCCCAAATGCAACTCATCGTTGATGAGAGGATCCAAATCTTGGCTGCAAGATGTCCCAACTTGGTCGAAGTTAGCCACCCCAAGGGATATGGCCACCGGCTAGTGTTGAGCAGAGATAATGGGGAGGTGTTAAGTCAAGTTGAGAAG